>CM062807.1:377765389-378007066 GCA_031772625.1 Pinus tabuliformis
AACTAAATTTACAATATCTAAAATTTATTTTAAATTATTGTAAATTTATTTATTTAATAATTTAAAATAATAATAAAAATGTTAAAACAATTTCTCTCGAGAAAATTGAAAATACATTTATTATTTAAAAATAAAAAAAATAAAAATTTATTAAAAATAAGAAAATAAAATTTTTAATTTTTTAAAATTTATTATTATAATAATTAAAAATTACAATAAAAAAAATATGAAATAAATTTATAGATTTATTATTAATTTCTTACTTTTAAAAAGTTGGATGGACAATGTTGGTATTTTTAATTAGACTTCCATGATCCATAATATTTTTGACAAAAAATCTTTCTGTAAAAATCACATAAGAACCAATTAGTGTGGCTCATCTTATCTTAAAAATGAACCATACTATGTGGTTCTCCTTGTCCTAAAAATGAACCACAATAGTTGGTTCGAAAAAGTTAAGGAGAATTTCCCTTATATAATTTTTATTGAAAAATTATTTATCAAAAACATTAATATTAGTAAACATTAATCATCATCCTAAACAAGTTTAAATTAATAATATAAAAATAAAAAATTAATAATATAAAAATTAAAATTAATAAAATATGTGATGAAACTTCACTACTTTATAAAACAAAAATATAAATTTTTGTTCCTAGTTCATTAAATATTTAACACGCTAAAAATTTAACATATGCATTTTGTTGGCTATTAATGTGGGTGAAACTAGAGCTTAAATTCCTAATCGTGTTGTTAACTAGCGTAACATGTGGAAAGAATCTGGAGAAATGTGGAGATTTGCAATTGTGTTTCGGCGTTTCATTTCAATAATGTTTTCTAATTTACGGGAGATGAACTCTTGCATGTGCAAAATTGTTTAAGCAATTCCCTTCAACATCCAATTCATTTGCAGAAAATATGATATGAAATAACACTAACACGTGGCATGTTTGGATTGGCTTTGAACAGTCAAAAGCTGGTCAGTGTCATTATTATTACGAATAATCATGCATATTTATTATTGACTCAAGGAGGGAATGAGCATGCGCTCATGCGACTTAAACTTGACTTAGACTTTCGACTTTGAGTAAACTCACCTGCATATACACACATGTTGCAGTTCACTAAAAATACAGCCTAGCCCCCACCTGCATATATACACATATTTCAGTTCACTGGAGTGAACCCACCTGCATATATACACATGTTGCAGTTCGCTAAAATTACAAACGAGCCCCCAAGATCCATTCAAAAGGACGTCGAGGAGATTTGACTTGTAAGACATTTTACAAATAACTGAAAAATCCCTTAGAACTTTCAACAGCGTACAAGTTATTTCTTGCATCACCCTAGTTATTTTTTAGGGCACGCTGTTATGAAGAAGCTGAGGATTTGCCCTTGCAGGCTTGCCAGACGAGCACTGAAATCTCTGCCCAAAGCACTGCCAGCTTTAAAAGTCCAAGTAACAAAAGCGGTTTCGCACGGAAACTCCAAGAAAAGTAAGAAGAATGCAGAAATGGAGGCTGCGAATCATGAGGCAGATAGAATTTCAAGTGATGATATCATCAATACTTTACTTGATGACGAGTCAGCGGATGGTTTAACGATACAGATGTGTCAGCAGTGGCCAGTCGAAGAACAACATGTGTTGTGGCACCAGTTAAAACAAGGACAACCAGAAGAGGAGATCTTGGAAAAAGAGGCGGATGACGCCATCCCCACCACCAACACTCATGCTGCTGCTGCTCATTCAATTTCATACAATTTCATAGATGCTCATCATGTAGATGAGGCTCCTGTTGCTGCTGATAATCATGCTCATACACTTTCAATTTCAACTCATCATTATGTAGATGAGGCTCCTGATGATGATGCTCCGGTTTCTGTTGTTGCTGCTGGTGAAGAAGAAGAAGATGATATCAATGAAGCTATGGTTTGTTATATAAAAACCACCCGGCAGCAGTTGTTGTTACAGGATGAGGCCACTGAGGCGTACATGGAGCATACCCAACGGCAGTGGGAGTTCCAAGATATCAATGAGGCTGCTAACGCATTTATCAAAAATACCCTCCAACAGTGGGCCTTGGAGAAACAGCAAGAGCTGCACCTCAAAAAAATCGAGCGAGCAGCGAAAAGAGAATTGAAATGAAGAGTCGTTATATTTTTGCCACGCTTTAATTCTTTTCGGAGATTTATATATTACTGTGTATATTGCTATACCAGGCTTTAATTCTTTTCCGAGATTTTTCTAGTTCTCATGAAATTGTAGTGAGGTTTGATTTATACCAGTCTTGTAGTGTGAAAATATTATGCAACTGAGAACTTTAACACTCCAGCAATTATAAATATAATTTATTACACACTATTTAGTTATAGCCATTTGTTTTGCATTGAAGAGTCGTTATAATTTTACCCAGCTTTAATTCTTTTCCGAAACTTATATATTACTGTATATATTGCTATATTTTTCTAGTTCTAAAATTGTAGTGAAGTTTGGTTTGTGCAAGTCTTGCAGTGGGGAAATATTATGCAGCTGAGAACTTTGACAGTCCAACAACCATTGTAAATATAATTTATTACACACTATTTATTTATAGCCATTTGTTTTGCATATTTTAGATTTTTAATAGATACACATTGTTGATGTAAATACCGGTTGCTGTATCTACCTATAAATAATCAAATGAACGATCATGCCTCCATGCAAATAGAAACACTTACGCGGCTTTCTTTCTTTCTTTTCCGTTAGTGGAATGGCTGTTCTGAATGTGATAGATAAACTGTCGCTGTTTCCAGAGCTTTTAAGTTTCTTACACTCGCAACTCTGCCATTTTTTTAAAGAGAAACTTTGGTTCGATGTAAATTTAACAGATGATATCAATTTTATTATTGTAATGATTTTTATTTTATTTTTTCCTTTTCCTTTGGAGAAAGTTGTAATTTTTATTAATGAGTAAAATTAGATTTTGCAGATGTCAGTGGTATATACTGTACTATGGGCTAAAAGCTTATTCTATTAAATATTCAAACTAGATAGAGGTGTACTCCACGGAGGGAGAGACTGCTCTTAGCTATGATCTTCAAAATACTTTGTGTACTTATTCTACGCAAAGAGTATCAAAAAATAACTGTCATGTGTAAAAACAGCTTGATAAAAATTTCATATAATATTTATATAAAGACAACAATAGAAAATATATACAACAAAACTTTATGTCAGCTCCCATTGAGCTTTATTAATCTGATATTTCTATAAAAGGTCTATGATAGATGGAAGACTCTCTCACTTTGCTCCAGTATGCTCCAAGTGCCTAAAGGCCGCCTGTGCGCTACTTCCTTGGATAGTAGATCAGCAATTGTGTTCCTCTCCCTGTATATATGTTGACAAGTAAATGTGTCAAATAAATTTATAAGTCTGAATTTTTTTTCCATGATGTGTCTCAAAGAAAAAACATGACAAATTGTAACTTTGTTAATCCAATTGCATATAGTTTTTGAATCTCCAAATAGCTGTAAGTTTCTGCACTCTTTTTCCAAAGCAAAGTGAATGGTGTATTTTGCTATTGAAAGCTCAGCAAAATTGTTTGTCCCTCTACCCAAACCCATATGGATTTTGTAAATATCATTTGTTGTAATATGGAGGACAGCGTCTCCCCCACATCCAATGTCTTGAGCTGAGCCATCAAAATATGCCCAGGGGTGGGATTGGTTTATGCTCTTGGGGATGATATGCCTGGGATTTGGATTTGTTTCCTCCTCTGTAATCTGTTGGTAGTCTGCTAGGATTTGTGCAGTGATGGCCGACTAGTGGGGGGAGAATTTTGAAAGATGATTCTGTTTCGGGCAATCCAAATGGCCCAGCAAGTCAGTAAGGGGATGTTTTTTGTTCTTTCCGAGGAAACTTTAGACCACCATCCTTCCCAGGCTTCTTGAACAGTTGTACCCTGCCACCTAGGGAGTGAAGGTATATGAGAGTGGATAGTATTCCAAAGCTCCCTTGTGCATGGGCAAGTAAGAAAGAGATGATTCCCAGTTTCATTGTCAGCTTTACAAAGGCCGCACCAGAAGGGTCCGTGAAAAGATCTTTTGATCAAATTTCCTCATGAGGAGCCTTGACCTAGGGGGTGCTTTAAGTTTCCTTATACTTCTCCACCAAGGTTCACACTGCGGTGTTCTTAGAGAGTTTATAAGAGTTATGTATCCCTCCTTAGGTGAGTATTTCCCATGCTTCGCATGTGCCCAGATAAACTCATCCTCCCCTTCCTGTATCCTGATATGGGATTTCGTGAGTGCCTCTATGTATTCCTTCCAATGTTGCTGCCATTATCGAGGGATCTGTAAAGTCCTTCCATATTTCCAAGCTTGTTGTAAAAATGTAGAGCAGCCATTGTCTGCGATTTAGTTAAGGTGTGAGATCCCTCTGGAAGTGAGGTATGTTCTGAGCTCCTGTGGGAGTCTGTGAGCGTTCCCACATCCAATCCAAGGGTCCATCCCTATTTTAACAGCTTCTCCTGACTATATTCTCCATGTGAGTCCATCCCTGATAAGGGGCATAGCTTGTAGGACAGCTTTCCATATGTTCGATTTTCTAGCTTGTGTCCATTGAGGTTGTCGAATCGAGTCCATAAGATATAAAAGAGCTATGTATTTAGATGTAGCCACCTTAGTCCACAGGTTGTGCGATGTGACTATCTGCCACCCTAGTTTGGCCACCATGGCTGTGGAGAAAGAGTCTAGTCTTTTTATACTCCATCCTCCCCACTTCTTTGGGAGTGCCAAAGATTCCCAATTTGACCAGGCAAAAATCCTTCCAGGTTGATTTCCTCTCCACAGGAATCTGCAACATAGGTTTTTTTATTCTGGACAATATTCCTTTAGGAATCCATGCTAAAGACATCTAGTAAACTGGAGTTGCTTCCAACACTGCTTTTATGAGTATCTGCCTTCCTGCTCTTGATAAATATTTTAGATACCAGATGTTTAGCCTTTTCTCCAGTTTGGTTATGAGCTAGATCCAATCAGCAATCCTATAACCATGTGGTTTTAATCTATAACCCAAATATTTTAATCCCTCGTCCAGTTGTAGTAGGTTATAGGGGAATCTTCTTAGGGCATACTAGACCTCGTATGGTGTGCATCCTATAGTCGTTATAGAGGATTTTTCATTGTTAACCATCATGCCAGTGGCTGCAAGGAATATAATGAATGTATTGAGAAGTGCAGTCACATCTCCTATACTCCCATTTAGGAAAAGTAGCACATCGTCCACAAAGAGCAAGTGCGTTAATGTGCATCCTTCAGTGATGTGGATCCCCTTTAGCCTACCTCTTCGATGTTCCTCCTTTATCAAAAGACTGAGACCTTCCATGATGAGTAAGAAGAGGAGTGGGGACAATGGGCATCCCTCCCTGAGGCCTCTTTCAGAGTGGAAGAAAGGTGAGGCCGCACCATTTACGAGAACGTTGTATGATACATTAGTGATACAACTCATAATCCATCTTATGAATTCAAATGGGAAACCCAGGTGCGTTAAGAGCATTTTGAGGTATAGCCAGTTGACTCTATCAAAGGCTTTCGAGAGGTCAACTTTCAGGACCATACCCTTTAGCTTGTGGGTCTGGATAGAATGTAGGATCTCTTATGCCATTCTGACTGCTTCATGTATTTGTCTATTCTGTAAAAATGCAAATTGTTCAGCTGAGATATGGTTGGATAAGATTGGTCGGAGTCGATTTTCTATAATCTTGGAGATGATCTTGTAGATACAGTTACAAAAGGATATGGGTTGGAAATCATTGAAAGATGTGGGGTTGTCCAATTTGGGAATAAGGGCGATAAAGGTTGAGTTCTAGGCCTCATACATTCTTCCATAGGCTCTGCATTCCTCTATAACTTGTAATAGGTCCCTCCGGGTATCAAAAAAATCCAGGTATAATTCCACATTCCAGCCATCTGGACCAGGGCTTTTATCTCACTTAAACCATTTGAGAGTGTCCTCCAGTTCCCTCAGGGAGACCTCCTTTGTCAAATCCCCACTTTCTTCTTGTTCTACAAACCTTGGGAATAGTTTGGTTGTCCTCATTATGCCTCCCAGGGTGGCATGTGGTGGTGACTTATAAATGTTTCTAAAGTGGGCAGAGGCCATAGCTTCCAGTTGGGGGAAGGTGTTCATTAGTTCTCCATGCTCATCTAAAAGCTGCCAAATAGTATTGATGGCTTTCCTCCCATTTGCGAATTTATGGTAGAACTTCGTATTGTCATCCCCTTCCTTCACCCAGATGGCTCTGCTTCTCAATCTCCAGCTCTCTTCTCTGTCCTTCAGAATCTAGTTTCTCTTAGCCAGCAAAGAGGTTATTTCTCTTTGTGCTCAAGGGAGGAGAAGATTCCTTCATGGTCATTTTCATACTTTGCAATGGCTTCTTCAGTTTGTTTGAGAGTATGGTCTTCCTGCTTTCTCTTCTTATGAGCCCATTTCTTAGAGAGGCTCTTGAGTTCTTTAAGTTTTTTTGCAAATCCTTCCGATATAGTCCTTTTTGCCACTGGGGGATGATTCCTCCAGTAATTTGCGACAAGATGGATATATTTAGTGTCCCTCAGCCAAGCTGCATTAAATTTGAAGGGACCTTTAGGTTTGTTCATACCTCCTCTGATTTCCAAATAGATCGGCCTATGGTTTGATATTCCTCTAGAGCCCACCCACTTCCTATATCCCTGTCCCAAGGTTAACATATGCTCCTTAATGAGATATCTATCAAGTCTTCTAGAGAGACTGTCTGCTCCTGATCTGTTGTTCCTCCAAGTGGGCAATATTTTTGGGGAGGGGATGTCTATGAGATTGTGATCCTCCAGTTTAGCCTCAAAAAATATGAGAGGATATCCCTTTGGGCATTGTGTCCCCATGATTCCGCATAACCGATGGAGAAGTTTAGACCCCCCCACAGGACGAGATTGTCCTTTTGAAGAATGTGAGAGTCTAGGAATCTCCTCCAAAATTCCTATCTATTGTGACAGGGGCCATATATATTTATGATCCTGAGCCCAATATCAAGTTCTGAGGAATATATATCAGCTCCTAGGTGGCCCGAACTCCCCCACACATTGCAGATTCTGATAGATCTATTTTTTACTCCTATCGCAAGACCCCCTGACCTCCCTGATGCATCGAGGGTATGAAAAGTCCATCCAGGTAGCCAGGTTTCGAGGAGGTGGGTAATGACACACACTTGACCTAGGGTTTCTTGTAAAAAAAGAATATCAACAGGTTCCGCTGAGAGCAGTCTCCTCATGGCTAATTTTTTTGCAGGGCTAGCCAACCCTCTACAATTGAAGGAGAGAAGTTTCATGGAGGAGGGGGCTCTTGGGTATTCACTGCTCTAAGTACCCGATCAATGGCCTGTTGTTTGCTTGAAACAATCTCTTCCCCTGCTTGTACCTTGGCTTTGGTTAGGGAGGATGGTCTGCCTCTAGTTGATTTTAGAGTAGGGGGAGAGGTGATGAGGCCGATACCCAGAGAGTCAGGGGCCTGTGAGCGAAACCTAGCTCTAGTGGGGTATCTGAAAGGAAGAGGGATGGAATGAGAGGGAGGATCAAGTAATTGGTAATTTGGGGGTGGATTATCAAGGGAAGAGGGTTGAGTGCAGGAGATGGTGGGGGAGGGGGGTTTGATAGGGCAATCCACAACCTTGTGAGGGATAAAGGTGTGAGAGAAACACTGTCGGAGATACATTAGAGTAAATAGAGGAGTTTGTAGTCGACATACCAGTAGAGAAAGCCGCCTTAGCAGTTGCCCTTGCTCTGGTAAGAGGTGGAGAGGGTGCTTCGATGGGTGCCTTTCCCTGCTTCTTTCTGGTCTCCTTTGTGGGCACAGGTAATGCATCAACTTGTGCCTGATTTACAACCTCTTTCCCCCTTGAAGGGCTTTTCTGAGCTTGTGCTTTGTTTTGCATTATATCCTTCTCCCTGTCTCCTGCCCTTTCCTTCTTGTTCAACAGACAATCTTTGTATAGGTGTCCCACCTTGTGACAACGTCTGCAATGGAAAGGGACACCTTCGTAGTCTAGGGTTTGCTTTTGGGAGAAGGATTTCCATTGTAAAGTAATGTGCTCCTGTAGACCGCCTCGAGTATCTAGGTGAATGAGAATCCTGGCATATGCCATCATACCTGAGGCTAGATATGTTCTATCGTGGTTGAGATAGGTGCCCAAAGTGTTGCCTATGCGATGGAAGATGTCCTCTAACCAGAATTGCAGGGGCAGTCCTGGTAGCCGGAGAAGAACTGGAGCATGCTCAAAATGCCAAAAAGACGACAGGACCCAGTTTGTGTGCTCGACTCTGGCAAAACGCAAAGCAAAACATCCTCTAACAAAGGTTTGTACGGTTGGGAGATCCGCCAGGTGCTGCCCCCAAACCTCCGAGGTCCACATCTTAAGCCTAGTTGTTGTGTAGCTATGGCTGCGAATTCTTCCTACCAGAACTTAGTCCGTCGTGTCCATGGTGTCACCCCACTGAATGTCCTCCTCGAGTCTGAGAATGAAGTCCTCGCTTCGGACCTTGAAGCACTTTCTTTTCTTTCCCCTCTGCGATGGCACTTCAGGGTCCTTTGTATTATCCCCTGGATGGTTAAGGTTTGGGTCAGGGGTTTCCGGGCGGGGGAGTTCGATTGCTGGAATCAATTCCGAGAGAGGGAGTATTGTCGCGTAGCTGCCAGATGGAGACGCCTCAGGTATCGAAACTTGTGGAATTTCCTGGGTCAGGATGTGGGTTCTCAGAGGGTTGGATGAAGATTCACCAGGGTGGGTTAAGAGGGGGGTATGAGAGCTAGCCACCAGGATTTGTGTGGAGGCAGGCAAAAACAAAAGTGGAAGGAAAGAGTGACTGTGGCGGTGAGGGAGGAAACGGCCAGATCGGAGGAGGCTCCAAGAAAGTAACAGTGGAGTAGGAAGGTCCAGAAATGGAAGGAAGACCCTCAATGGTAGCCGACAGGTTGCAGTAGAAAGGAAGGATGTTGTCTGCGACGGAGTGAGGGGTTTGCCAGATATTGACATTCTCCAACAGGTCTTCCGAGTAGTCTACTAGGTCAAGTTCCATACCTGTTCCAAGGTGCTCCCTGCCAGCTGCCTCTAAGACCATCGTAATTGTCGCCGTAGGTAGGGTATCAGAATTCAGTGGGAATACAGTGAAATGGGGAGGAGATGGTAACAACGCTGTTACAGAGTGATCAACGAGTAACAAATGATGGGAAGCGTTGTGGGTGATGCAGCCAGAGGAGAGAGTAGACATCAACAACTAGCAGGTAGGTGGGGTGAGTAGGGAGCAGTCATGTTGCCATCAGCTGAAGAAACCCTAACCCTTTTCAGACAACCTCTGCAGCGCCGTCCCCCTTTCCAGGGTTAAGAAAGAAAACCCCTGAGTGTATCTCTTTTATATTTATATATAAATATTTTTTATCAATGATTTAGATAGTCATGTATAGGAATAAATTTAACAGATAAGATCAACTTTATTATTATAACAAATTCAGGTTTATTATTATAACGAATTCAAGTAATGTCATAGGTTAAATTTTCTCTGGGTAGATTTGGCTCTTCCTAAGTGCCCAATAATCCAATACCTTTAGTGCACATGACACTCTCATAGATTTCTCTGCTGCTTTGGGATGCTATCTAAAACCACTTCATGATGCTCTAAAAATCACCACAGGTTTGCACATAAATCCACTAATCTAAATCATTGGGCCTACTTTGCCCCGACACTTGGTTTCCATGTGAGTTGGCACTCTTCCAACTTGTGCTTTATCTAATTCCAAAAAAATAATGTGTTGTAATTTCAAGGCTTGCATGGGCATATAGCAGTAGAGGTAATCATGCATCTTTGGGAACCTTCAACCCTTCCACACTCCATGTTTGGGTGTCAAGTCATTTGAATGGCTATGCTATCTTTCTTTGCTAGAACCATGCCCATGTGCACTCATGCTATCAAGACTTGTAATTGCATGTTTTATGCTTTCATACTCGTAGAAAATATTCATATTTTATCAAAAGGACCCCATTGGAAACATAAACATCAATTTTCCTAGGGATAACAAGTCTCAAATGAGATCTATCACTCAACTTAAAATAGATAATGTTAAGGCTCAAAATCCCATTGGAATTTAGAAGAGAAGTACAAAATTAAGGCCTAGTTCTGAAGGATCAAAATCTTTATATTTGTTCTTATCAGTTGAGCACAAAATGCTCATATGTATCTCTCCTTAATTATAACATCCCCAAGGGTACTCCTTGGCTTTGGAGGTCACAAGCTTTGCTTCATAGAAGCTCTAAGATTTAGGAAAACACTTTCCATTCATCCCGAGGACACAAATACATATAAGACCTCTAGCTCTTCCACTTTCAAATCTTGAATGGATTCCACCTAATTGTTGAAAATGCAACAAGAATATCCTAATTTAATTTTTTCCTTGAATGAAATTGGGAATAAAATTGTAGCTCTACCTCTCATGACAACTTGTAATAGTTAAATAAGTTAATTTGACTTAGTTAGCTCAGTTAATTCGAGTTGAGGGTCTAATTAGAGGCATGCTGAGTGTCTCCTACAATTAGGAGCACTAGTTGAGTTTATTTTGAGTTGTAATTATTTAATTCAGTCCAACTGAGTTAAAGTCAATTAAACTAGTTCCAACTGATGGAGGAATTAGTGAGAGGTCTAATAGTGGGTGTAACCTGTCGAATAGTGGGGTGCAACCTGCAGTGATCAACCAATAAACTAAAGATTCACTCATAATTAATTTATGCATGTGAGATCAGAGAAAAGCCCAGTTGAGATCGGAGTTCAGGGATAGTGTACTATCCGTTGTAAAATCATCTAAATTAAACCAATAGTGCATGCAATAAGAGGAAGTCCTATGAGGAGTGCACAATTCATAATTGTGAAATTTCTCAATTAAATAGAGGCTAAATTCCAAGGGAACAATGCAAGGAAATAAGGAATAAATTTTCCTTTGCTTTTCCTAGATAGTCATGTATAGGAATAAATTTAACAGATAAGATCAACTTTATTATTATAATGAATTCAAGTAATGTGATAGGTTAATTTTTCCTAAGTTTATCTTTTTTATATTTATTTATTAAATTTTTGTGTTAGCTTAATTTTTCTTGAGTTAATTTTTTTATATTTATTTATTAAATTTTTGTGTTAAACATTTTTTTTATCAGTGATTTATGTTTAGGA
Source organism: Pinus tabuliformis (assembly GCA_031772625.1). Taxonomy (NCBI): domain Eukaryota; kingdom Viridiplantae; phylum Streptophyta; class Pinopsida; order Pinales; family Pinaceae; genus Pinus; species Pinus tabuliformis. The sequence goes on from CM062807.1 coordinate 377,776,616, forward strand.
ATGAAAATATTGTTAATAAATTTTATATTTTAAAAATAAAGACTAAAATGTAATGTAAAGATTTTCAATTAAAAAAACCTTTAAAAAAGACTCATTAATTAGCAAGATCAACCAACCAAATTAGCAACAACAAAAGTTTCCAAATTTAGTTTAATACAAACATGTTAAAAAGATTATTGTTACACACGATGAGATTTACAAATAAAATCTATTTGGTTGGAAATGAGAGGTTTACCATTCATCTCTCCACCTCATTAATAGTGAAGAGTTCTACGCATCCAGATTCTTTCATTGCATGGGTTTAGAAAATATTCTAATACAATGCAAAGTATCTAGCTTTTTTCGCTTTCTGGGTGTATTTTATCATATTCGTGGATTTATAACTAGCAATTGTACTAGATGTTGCAAAGGAAATGCCCTAAGGCATAAATTCGAGAAGAATCGTGACATGAATATAAAAATTAGTAAACAAAAGGCCATTCAAATCTAGAAAATAAAGAGAAATCACTTACATAATGCCAAATTTACAGATTTTATAACCTTTCCACCCTCTCAATCTTCAAGGATGCTATTTCAAGTTCAAATAGGAAATATTTGATCAAAGATATGCTCTTTCTCAACATTGAACTACCTCACTTGATCAAAATCTTACGGTCTTTTACCACTTTCTCTTAAGGTGATTGAATTTTCCTTTGCTTTTCCTTGTGAACATCTTTTGGGAATTTGGATTGGTTTGTGACATAGGAGCTTTATTCAAAGCTTTTTCCCAATGCTTCAAGCAAATAATTTTCAATTTTTGCTTCACATTGTTCAATCGACATTCTTTGGAAAAGTTATGAGCTTACACCATGCTACATGGGGATCCATCTTGGCTAAGACAAGGGAGTCAACTACACGAAGCTACTTTGGAATTTTATTATATGTTGGTTCTAATGCTTGGCAACACCCACACCAGGGTGGGTATATCTACCAAGAACAAAAAAATTTCAAACAAAGAAATATAGATTGACTTGCGCAAAGCCATATGAAAGTCCCTTGTGATTTTTAAGGATGCCAAACCTGGATTACCAATATGAATAACACAAGAAACTTCAATTGCAATACAATAAAAAGCTAGAAGTTTGAGTGAAAAATCATCAAAATTATCCTAACCTCAATTACAATAAAACAAAGAGCTAAAACTTTTGAATGTTATGGATGAAAAATCAGTGAAGAGTTTCAGACTCTGCTAATTGTTTGATTGGTTGTTAATTACTTTTAGGATAGATTTACTATTGTGGAAAAAATATCATAAGTATCCATGTTATGATTCAAGAGAATGCCTAATATGTGTAGACCTGAAATGCTAATAAAATGGGAGATAGCCACAAGAGAACTTTTACTGAGTAGAGACCCCAAATGCTAATAATAGGGGTGATACCCACAAGAGAATGCTTATTATGCAAATACCCCAGATGCTAATGAAATAAAAAATCTTGCGCATAAACTAGTACCTCTAGAAGAAATTATATGTATAGAAAACCAAAAAATAAATCATGATTAGCCTTAAGGTGTTGAATCTATGTTGTATTTGCAACAGTTGAGAAGTCGTGCAAGAGATAGTTAGTCTAGATTTATGTTCCAAACCCATGATCAACCAGACATGTGAAACTCAATAGATGGTATTCTTTTTATATGGACATTAATAATCATTGATGTCTAGGTACAAGATGGAGAAAAAGAATGCCCATTGTGAAGAAAACCCAAGAATGGCCATTCTAAAGAAAACCCAAGTGAAGTGGATGACTATAATAGAAATACTTCTTTTGGAGGCACTATAGTAAAAAAGTGTATTGTATGGAGTAGAAGCGTAGATTTGATGGTTGAAAAATGTAGATAAAGGATTGGATGGCTGAAAAATGTAGATAAATGATTGTTGAATACGACAACTTATGAATCTTATGTAATATGTATAAGAAAGTATATAGTGTCATGTTTAGCTTAATGTAGTGGTGTTTAAGAATATATGTACCTAATATTTGCATGCGTGGAGATTGGTCAATTGTGATGTGTTTAAGAATATATGTACCTAGTATTTGCATGAGTGGAGATTGGTCAGTTGTGATGTAAGCCCAGAGAAAACCTAGAGCGTCCTAGAGCATGTCTAGGGTGTTGACAAAAACTAAACCATAGTTACAGGTAATATTAGAAAGCCCAAAATTATGATGATGCAAGGGAAGTTACAAAGACATGTATACGAATGAAGGCATGTAATGGAAAAATGGTTGAATGTTGTATGTACATGAAAGACATCCTATTAGAATAGTGCTTGCAATAGTTGGTTACCCATGCATTCAGTGGATGGTTGTTCATTTATATTAATGTCAACATCATAGAAGTATGGTATAATTACTAGGTTGAACTAAACATAGACATTGTTGATCAAGGGGAACCATTTATATTGATGTAAACATCATAGAAGTATGGTATAATTACTAGGTTGAACTAAACGTGGACATTGTTGATCAAGAAGACAAGTTTGGTGTGGTAAATAATTCATTTCCCAATTTTATGAACGTAATTAAAATTCAAATTTACAAATATTTTGGTAGCAATCCATTTTTTTTCTTTTTTAAAAGAAAATTAGAATTTATCTTGATTTAGGGATTAAATAATAATAAAAAGAATTATATATATATATATATATATATATATATATATAGAATATTCCATCTTAACTAATATTTTTATTTTCATTTCATCTTTGATAACTAATCCACTATTTTATATCAAATAAAAATAAATCTTATATATATATATTTGTTTTTTTTTTTTTTCAATAAATTTGAAACACATTCTCACAAACTCTATTTAATCTATCAAATGTTTCAATTATATTGAAGAACTACTCTCAATGCAACAAAAAAAAATCATAAAATGAGAGTTATTGAATTGAAAAATCCTTCAAATTATCTAAATTTCAATTTTTCTCATTTTTAACCAAATTCCAAAACATCTGGGATAGAAAACAAAAAATGGTAACATACATGTTCAGAATTATTCTAAATCACTAAATCATTTTTTGTATGTCTTTCCTTTTGTGCCACATGCTCGTATAAGCTCCTTATATTCATTAAATTTCATATATTTGTACAGTGGAAGGCAACGATCATTGATCTATTGATCATCGTTCTCTTTTTTCGTTGACAACAACTCTATGTTCAATGTTTTTGTAGTTGTCATTTCTAAATATCTATAAAACCACCAACACAGATCAATGAGTGCTATTAAATAAGTTATTGCATGTTGTTTTAGGATACCATGTAGCATAATTTAAATTGTAACTTATTCAAGAAAATACCCACATAAATTGTCCAAATCTGGATAACATAAACTCCAAAGAATATTAAAACAAAGTTGTAGATGGTGATGTCAAGAATTGTGATTGTTATACTAAATCTATTTTAAGTACAATTTTGCAGTCATCCTTTACATAAATGTGAGTCAATTCTATACTTTGTATCTTTAATGTAATTATAAGAATCATATTTTCCAAAACTATAAAAAAATAAAATATCACTATACACACCCAAAAAAAATTGCTCTCGCTTCACTTATATCATAGTTTTCATAAATTTTTTGCTATACTCCTTAGGATAGGTGAAGCATTCACAAGAAATGTTGAACTTAAAAATATACATCAAAAAATTCTTTGACAAAGGAAAAAAATTATATTGAAAGCTCAACTCAATGACCTTAATGACTGGAACCATTTATTAGACATATCTATCTAACGCATATACAACACAAAAATACTTTGATAAAGGATAAAAATATATTGAACGCTCAAATCAATAACCCGTTAACTGGAACCACTTAGTAGACATATCTATCGACATTAGGATTACACACAATGATCAGGAAATAGCCTATTCAAGATGCCCATCTGAGCACAACACATCTCTACTTCATGAAAAGAAAATAAGTGTTCAACAATATACTATTACTCTGGTACAAGCTACGTGTTGCTTCCCCTGCTCTACTTGACGCATAGTCTGTAGGATATTATGTAATAATCATACAAAGAAACTATGACATTTTTTTGTTTGATTCTGAGAGGGAAAAACTCTGGAGCTAAAACATAATTTGTCACAATGTCTTGGCAAGAATGCACTGACAGTTTATACACTGCAACCAGAAGACAATATAACATATGTCCAAATTCAATAAGTTTATAAAAAAGTTTGGCATCTTGATGAAGGGTTCAAAGCCCAGGGGAATAGCAGGCTTTGTATTCCTCACATCCAGAGGCAAAATAACAACACTATAAAAAGATTGTTGCTTTGCTTCATTGAAGACAAACTGATAAAATACCACTATCTTTATCCAAATAAGCCATCAAAGTTAAAGCTAAAAATCATCATCTTCATCCAACTTTAAGGCATGAGCTACAACTTATTCCTCTTCATCCTCAAAAATCCGATAAGGATTGTGCATAATAGGCCTGAACTTATATCCCGTGAAAACGTAAAATGCGAGAGTTGCACATTCCCTGGCCAGATGGCTTGTCCATGTATACCTAAATGATGTTCTTGTCGTCAAGGCGAAGACAACTACACAAGTAAAGTAGATATAAGGGATCACCACAATATAATAGTGCCTGAACAGGGTCAACTTTCTCAAAATTGTTGTTGCTTTACCATTTGTTAGCGCTGCCTCTTTCAAGTGCTTGATGGACCAAACAATAGGAAAAAGAACAGCACTGCAACAAATAATATCAATAAGAAATAACAACTGCTTCCATTCAAACCACTCCTTTGCAGGTCAGCCAGAATCGTAGTCACAAAGCATCGAGTTTCAAAAAGAAGTCTGCGAACAGTTACATGTGCATTGGAATCGAATACGCAACCAATGCATACCATTCCACAATGAATTTGTAACCACTTTGATCAAACGGTTGAAACTTTTGCAGGCCAGCAAGAATCGTAGTCGCAAAGCATCGAGTTTCAAAAAGAAGTTTGCAAACTGTTACCTATGCATTGGAATCGAATACGTAACCAATGCATACCACTCAGCAACGAATTTGTAATCACTTTGATCGAACGGTTGAAACTTTTGCAATCGTCTAACATATAATCTTATGGCGCACAAGGATGACAGGTGAGCAAAGAGGGGAGTTGATTTCAAAGAGAAACGCTTTACGATGTAAATATTAATAATTAAAGCATTTCCAACATACTATGCCCATGATAGCGGTTACTAATGTAAATAAAATATATATATTTTTTCAATTTTTTTGATATTTAGAGACGAGAAAATATTATGGAAAAAACATTTCATAAAACCTTTACTATTGGTAATTATTGATTTTTAATATAATGATTTTTAGTATTTATAGAATTTTTACTAATCGTTTCTTCTCACCCACCCTACATAATCTTAATTGAAGACATAGACATAGACATATCAAATTCATATTTAATATATGCATACCTCATAACAACCTCTCACTTGGCTAGTGCTTCTCGTGGGGACAATACTCTCTATGATGTAATCCAAGTCCACTCACCCCATAACCTTATATCATGAAACATACTCTTGTCCTACTTTCCTCACCCCTTGTATGTGAGCTAAGGGGTGCATTAACAAGATGTGATCAGAGAGATATCAAACATTTTCTGTGGGGTAGATTTGGCTCTTCCTAAGTGCCCAATAATCCAATACCTTTAGTGCACATGACACTCTCATAACTTTCTTTGCTGCTTTGGGATGTTATCTAAAACCACTTCATGATGCCCTAAAAATCACCACATGTTTACACATAAATCCACGAATCTAAATCATTGGGCATACTCTGCCCCAACATTTGGTTTCCGTGGGAGTTGGCACTCTTAACAACGTAAACTTTGAAACACGCACTGATACTGTTACCCATTTCGTAGATATAGCAAAAAAGTGACCCGATTTTGAAAAGGGGTGATGCAGAACACACATGTTTTTTTTAGAGCATAGTTTTTAGCACTTTAAATTTTTCTATGTACATTACATTTTAGAATGGTAGTGATTTTCATGCTGATTTAAAAAAGTGGTAATTCTACATCAGGCCTTTTTTTTAAAAGACCTATTTTTTTACTTTAAATTTTCTAATGTATGAAATGTAAATAATTATTTTCGAAATTTAATCATTTTTGAAGTGGTCTTCTTCTTCATATTTTCTTGTTTTTATTTTAATTTTTTTTTGTAGTGAGGTTTTTATTATTTTGCATATTTAAAGAAGAAGGTCGATATTTTGAATTTTTGATATTCTACATATTTATACATCGTTAATTAATTTTTCAATCCACATGAAAGAATTGTCTCTAAAAAACAATAATTTTTAACAATTGACATAAAAATAACCATTTTAACATAAATATAACTAAAAAACTACACGTTTTGACATTTTTTGCTAGAAATGACATGTCAAAATCACAATTTTTATAAAAAAAAATTAACTAAAAATGGTTAAGTAATAGTTTTTTTATGAATTTCAAGTGAAAAAAATAATAATAATCACTGTTTTTTTCAAAAAATAATGATTAATATAAAAATTAATGCGAAAATCACATAATACAAATATTGAACGCATAACAACCTTAATTGAGTGTTTATTCTTCTCATAAAATGTCAAAGTCAAAAATTTACAAGTATAACTAATTAATAGTTACAAAAAATGAACTTGATTTCCAAGCATAACTTAAATTTAATCAACAATGTCACATAGTCCAAACTCTTCATCCTCTAGAGTTTCATCATTGTCTTCTTCCACAATATTTTCTACTTCATTTTGTTCATTTTTCTTTTCTAATGGATCTTTGATGTCTGTAAATCTCCCAGTGTATGCATTTCTAATCATTCCGTGTAATGGTGGTTGGGGTTCCTTTGCTTTTTTTTCCACACGTGATTCACTAAAGTCCCTTTTTTTCAACCCAATTTCTTACATCGTATTTGGAAGAAATTGAAGAGCAATAATTTTTTGCTGACTAAAATTGCACTGTATTGGATCTTTTTCATGACAATGCAATTTCTTACTTTTTGAAGCCAACATGCTAGTGTTGTACCTAATTATCAAGCACAAAATAAATAATGAAGTAAATTAGTACAATGACATATAAATTAAGAAATAATATATTGAAATTCAATTTCATAAAAATAAGACTTACCTGAGCCAAAAAATAAATCCATAACCCAATCTCCTTCATTTGAACATATGTCTATAAAATAGTTAATCAATAACTTTGGTTTTTGATAAGTGTTAACTATCTCTCATTCCGCTTCTTTTGTCTTCATATGTTTTCTCACAACAACATCATAACTCAGTATTTGGCTATTACTCTTTCCATCTACCCAATTAAAAATCATAGACATATAACTATCATCTTTTTCTCAACTATCAATATGGATAAACTCACAATCATTTATAAATGGTTGATATTTACGGTTAAGAAGATTTGACTTTTGCATGTAACATGAAATAGTTAAAAGTTCAATTCACTTGTACATAAATGAATTTTTTAACATTAATCAAATATACATTTTAAACGTCTTACCATGCAAGTTGCATACTTGAATTTGTTTTCCCCTTGAAGCTTAACAATAGCATTGCCAATTGTGTGTCTAAATGAAATGTCACAAATCTCCATAATGGTGATGACGTGACTTCTAGAAGTCCCGCAACCACTTACTAAGAGCTTGATAAATATAAGGGTCACTATCATAGTCAAAGTTTGGAATATTGAAACCATGGGGAATATCTGCAATAACTAAGGCATAATCCCTTTTAGGTATGAGTTTAGCAATGTCTTCACAGTCACCTTGTATTACTTGATATTGAATAGTGTCAACCCCATTCCAAATGAAATGAGTAAGAGTTGGATCAAGTTCAACATTCTTAAGACGTTGCTTCTTCAGTTTTTTGATTTTTCAATAAAGGTTCTAAAACTATCTGGTAGTCCATTTGCATCATTTTTCATCTTTTATAAAATAAACAAATATATGTGTAAGTTATAAATTAAAAATAATATACATATGAATAAAAATGAATATATAGATCAACATACCTTTTTAAATGCAAGATAAAAAAAAATTAATGTTGATATAGAACTTAAATCTGGATAGTTGCGTACAACGTCATCCCAACTATCTTCATTCAAAAATTTAACCATTTGTTCTTGAATTTTCATGTAAACTTTGTGATTGCATAGATAAAGTAAAAAAAGTTAATATAATGATATGTACAACAAATACTATCAAGAACAATATGTTATATTTAAAAGAAAATTATAATCTAGAAATAAATAAAAATAATTCTACAAACTTATTTTTGAAATTCCTCAAACATTTCCTCTAATGATAATTCCCCTGACCTCACACGAGATAATATTGTTTTGACAAGTTTTTCATCCTTCACTCCTTGCAATGCTCTCCAAGGTGTGATAGTCATATCTTCTGGGAGCTGCTTCATTTCAAGACCCAATTTACTGTTGCTACATATCAATGGTTTAGACCTTTTGACCTTTTGGTTTTTAATGGAAATGTTCTCTCACATGCTAAAAATATCATTAATCAACTCCCATATCTCTCCAGTTCTAAATGCCAACTGGAAAATGTTATCAACACCTCTGAATAAACCACTAACTTTATCGCCTTTTGAATTGATTTTCTCTTCAATTTGATAGCTTATTTCCATACAACATTCTTTTCGGAAATCTACAGTAACATTTATACTATCCCCGCCACATTTTTCTTCAAATTCACTATAAATAAATCTAATCCTTTGGATGAAAGGCATAGACATCCTATATTCATTATCTGAATTATGATCCCATTCCACTAACTTTGCTTCTGTATTTGATAAACCAACATAAATGATACATTTCATTGTTTCAAAACGTGGGTTATTGGGATATTCCTCCATCAATTGTCTTTGAGCTTCTACAGAATGGTTCCCCACAAGCACATAATAATTGTATTCAAAACATTTTGACTTATCAAATGCTTCTTTGTTGGGAACTTGAACTAGATCAACAAGAAGCACATAATTAACCACATGAGCATATGGATTGTACTTCATCAACGTCTTCAAGTTGTGAACATGCATATGGTGTGGCTTTTTGATTTGATATTTACATTGTCCTTCACTTGCCTTATAGATTTGTCTGACATTAAGCTGAAATGTACGACCACCCTCAATTAAGTTTTTCTTTGTCAAATTATGTCGAATGGAATTTTGTTTTGTTTTGATAATGCCATCCTCTAAATCAGCTCTTGGTGTAATGAATTTTCTGCTTTCTTTTGAAGTTTCACTAGGTTCTTGATCGTTGGTAATAACTACTTCAAAATGTTCAACTTTACTTTTCTTCCTCATAACATTCTCATCATTAACTGGAACATATTTATTCTTGAGCATTGTTACTTTTGGTCTTTTACAACTCTTTTCAATTCCAATGCAATCCTCAGTAATGACAACATATTCTTCACTGTCAGTTTCAACTTCCTCGTCTTAAAAGTAACTTGTCTACCTTTGCTAGATTTATCCACTAGAGGCTTTTTTTCTGATCCCTTGGATGTAGTTTTGTAGCATGATGAATTATTACATTTTTCTTGTTTGCTATATCTTCTTTTGACACTGAGTAGAAATTGTGACAACTTTCATAATATCATGCTCTATGGAATGAATGCCTCTCAACCTAATTGAACAACTTTCAACAAAATTCTGTCAAACAAAATATCATATGCCAATAAAAAACAAAGTTATAAAAATATAGTGAGATAGTTACAAGAACGCAAAACACAAATATAAATAACAATACTTACGATATTTTGTGTCATCTCAGTTACGATTTGTTTACACAACTTTGTAGATACCTCTCTCGTGTCATACAATGAATATTATAACTGGTATTTAATCATTTCATGTGACTTGGGCAGTTTTGTAAGTATGTAAACAACTTCATTGTCCGATACCAAACACATGTCTATGACCTTTGCCATCACCTCATAAATTCCATTATCATTAGGTATATCAACATATAGATATATCTGCACATTTTGGCTTTCTCTTTCTTTCACATACCAGACATTTGATGGAAGTTTCACTTCTTTTGATTTCTTCTAGTATGAAATCATCTTCTTATCATTTAAGGCACTTGAAATATTTGTAACCATCAGCTCAGGTGGGGTTTGTTCACCAATGGTTTTTGATGATCCACCTTTAAGAGCTTTTGGTCCAGAAAGATTCATAGAAATCTTCTTTGATTCCATTTTCCTAAAAAAAAGACACATATAAATCAGTAAATCACAAAAAAATAATAACTTAAATTAACAACGAAAACGATAAATGATAATTAATTTTATAAACCATAACAATTAAAAAAAATAAGAAATTTAAAAAATACATCGCCCTGTTGCCGCACCCTGAAAATCAGCCGGCCAACTGAGCCGGTCGTTGGGTCCAACCCCCCTAGCCCACCTTGGCGGCCCAACAACTGCCTCCCCTCCCGAACCCCAACCCCACCCGACCCCGAGGGCCCAATGGCCCGCGGGGGTGGCGAGGCGATTCCGGGAATTGCCCCGCCACCCCAACGGGCAGTTTGGCCGCCGGGGTGGGGCAGGGGGCTGCAGTCAGTCTCTGCGCCACCCCGGCGGCCCAATGGCTAGTGGGGGTGGCGGGGCGATTCTGGAATTAGCCGCCACCCCGTTGGGTCGTCGAGCTGAGGCGGGGTGCTGGATAATCAGCTCCAACGCCCTTAACCTACTGGCCTGTTTGGTCGCCGTGAACATTACTGGGCCCGCCATGCCCACTGCAGATGTAGTGGGTAAATTTTACCCACAAAAATTTTTAATTTAAAAAAAAAATGTAAACTTCATTAAACTTATTTAATTTTAAAATTTGCAAAGCAAAAAAATTAACTAACCTTTCAAATGCGAGAATCCTCCGTTGAATATGTTGTTGATAACAATATAGTTACTCCACAAATTCGCTCCAAGTCTTTTAACGAACCTCAGAAAACCTTGATGTGATATGAGTAATAGTGATAATGGAATTTATTACATAGGGGAAATTACGGAAATGTTTTACCGTACAGTTAATGTGGAATTAATTTGTTTTTAAAAAAAATTAACATGTAAATTTTGTTATGGTGATATAGGAAACTATGATAAAGCGAATATTATGGAATTGTTTTACAACACGGTCAATGTGGGATTAATTTGTTTTAGAAGGAATTAAAAAAAAAAACATTCATTTGTCTAGTAAATATTATATAGTTTAACTATTAAATTAATTTAGGTAAAAGATTTAGTTTACAATTTTAAATTTAAAGATTTATTCCATAAAAAATAAATAAATAAATAAATAAAAATAGTTAAACTTTTTCAATAAATTGTAGAATAAAATAATATAGGGAATACATGAAACAAAATTTTTGGAGGGAAAAATTTTGGGGAAAATTTTTCGAGAGAAAATTTCATTCTTTAAGCTATATAATATCATTAAGAGAGTCTGCATTTGTATCATTCAACCTCTTCTATTTGGAAGGGATGGATTCGTCTGATAGTGAAGTTTCGTTTTGTGAAGCATCAACATCTTTGTCGCGTAACAACTCTATTCATATTGATGAATATAACAGAAATTCTTCCACCATGAATATAAAGTCAATTATTCCACTTAGTCCTAATCCTAAGGACTATGAGAGCAGCATTGATAAAAGAGGGGATGAAGGATTTCAGATAAATAAAGAGTCACGGTTTCTACTTAGTCTCAATCCTAAAGATTATGAAAGAAACAATGATGAAGATCATGATGAAGAATTTCAAAAGAATGGAGTGTCACGATGTCCACTTAGTCCTAATCCTATGGACTATGAGAGCAGCAGTGATGAAGAGCATGATGACGAATTTCAAAAGAATGGAGTGTCACGGTGTCCACTTAGTCCTAATCCTATGGACTATGAGAGCAGCAGTGATGAAGAGCATGATGACGAATTTCAAAAGAATGGAGTGTCACGGTGTCCACTTAGTCCTAATCCTAAGGACTATGAGAGCAGCAATGATGAAAAGAATGATGAAAAATTTCAAAAGAATGGAATGTCACGATGTCCACTTAGTCCTAATCCTATGGACTATGAGAGCAGCAATAATGAAGAGTATGAGGACGAATTTCAAAAGAATGGAGTGTCACGGTGTCCACTTAGTCCTAATCCTAAGGACTATGAGAGCAGCACTGATGAAGAGTATGATGAAAAATTTCAAAGAATGGAGTGTCACAGTGTCCTCTTAGTCCTAATTCTATGGAATATGAGAGCAATAGTGATGAATAGCATGATGACAAATTTCAAAAGAATGGAGTGTCACGGTGTCCACTTAGTCCTAATCTTATGGACTATGAGAGCAACAATGATGAAGAGCATGACGAAAATTTTCAAAAGAATGGAGTGTCACGGTGTCCTCTTAGTCCTAATCCTATGGACTATGAGAGCAAGAGTGATGAAGAATTTCAAATGAATAGAGTGTCACAATGTCTTCTTAGTCCTAATCCTATGGACTATGACAACAACAAACGAATTTCAAAAGAATGGAGTGTCACGGTGTCTTCTTAGTCCTAATCCAATGGATTATGAGAGCAGCAGTGATGAAGAGCATGATGATGAATTTCAAAAGAATAGAGTGTCACAGTGTCCACTTAGTCCTAATCCTATGGACTATGAGAGTAACAGTGACGAAGAGCATGATAAAAAATTTCAAAAGAATGGAGTGTCACGGTGTCCTCTTAGTTCTAATCCTATGGACTATGAGAGCAGTAGTGATGAAGGACAGGATGAAGCACTTAGTCCTAATCCAAAGGAATATGAGAGTAGCAGTGACAAAGGACAGAGTGTAGCATTTTCCATAAGTAAACAGTCACATTTTCGACGTAGTGCTACTTCTATGGAGTATGAAAGAAACACTAACAATGCACATGAGGAAGAATATACAAAAAACATCGAGTCAATTTTCCATCTAGTCCCAATTATAAGGACTATGACAATAGCAATGAAGAAGGGGAAGATGAAGAATATCCTTCAAGTCAGTGTTTGAAAAGCACATCTGATCATAATGTGGATAACATTCCTCATAATGATGATGAAAATGCTTATATAAATGATGATCCAATGATGGAGATGTTGCCAAGAAATATTGTATCGAGGAGTAGGAGCAGACCTTTTTGTATCAATGCAAGATGTTCTAGTTATACAATCGGTAAAGTAGAATATCTCACGAGAAGAAGTTCTATCAGCGCTCTCATTTCAAGTGAATGTTATCAAAAACATTGCTTGAAACATATGGATTTCAAATTTGCATTAGAGAAAAGGAAGATATATTTGTCAATGAATAAAAGCATGCAAAATTCATATTTAGTTGGGTGCATGCAATCTACATTGTCAGGTTATGATTATCATATTAGGTCTTTATTTATCTGTAGAAAGGGTTTCAAAATGTTTCATTCGATGGGCAATTTTCGTCTCTCGAGAATCCAAGAAAATTTGGAAAAGGATCCCACATTTTATTCAGAAATACGCCATAAACGACAGTTTGGGCCATTATCAAACACTGCAATGTCATGGATGAAATATTTTTTTTCAAAACATGGAGAGTATATGCCAAATAGAGAGACAATACATATTCTAGATAATTTTTCAAGACGAGAAATCTACAACTTATACAAAGAATATGCAGAAGGTGTTCAGGGACATGGTCAGAATATTACATATCAATATTTTGTGAAGGTATGGAAGAAATAATTCAACAATGTCTGTATTCCTAAGAAGACAAGGATGGGGATTTGTAGTACATGTGCTTCTCTTAAATAAAAAAAGGACAAATGTGAAAGGTCAGAAAGAGGTAAGCATTCATAACTTTAACTTTTAAAATTATATAGTCATCAACTATGAAAACATATTTCTTAATGGCTTTCTTTTATGTTGTGTAGATTCAATTGTCAAAGAACTTCAGGAGCATCGCGAACAATAAACAAGTGAAAGGAAAAAGTTGTACAAGCATCGAAATAAGTGTTATGATAATCCGAATAAATATTTGGGTTTGATAATTGATGGTATGGACTAGAAGAAAACACTTTTACCACATTTTGTTCGCACACCCAAAAATTTACAGGAGGAAAATTTTATTCAGTATCACTTGGTCAGTTGTATGGTCTTCAGTGGGAAAATGTTGCTAAGGGTGTACTTCACAGCTCCAAATATTCATAATGGTGCAGATTTGACAATAACCATAATTTATGATGTGCTTTCTCATTGGTCTGGTAATCTTCCTAAAGTTTTGTATCTAAAATTGGACAGCACTTGCCGTGAAAACAAAAATTTGGCTGTTTTTGGATATCTAAACATACTTGTTGAATTGAGAATTTTTCATAAGGTAAAGGTTGGTTTCCTTCTTGTTGGGTACATTCATGACCATATTGATCAGATGTTTAGTCGTTTTTCAGTCACATTGAGGAAGGAAGTTGGGAGCTTGCCATCATTAATTGAATGTATTAAGAAATCATATATGACAGAGCCTACTTTTGATGTGTTGGAAGAAACTGTTGACATGCGAAGGTTTATTTTGGGATCACATGGTGAGGAGAGATGCATTGAACAACTTAATGACATTAGCTTCCAACATCAATTTCGTATCAAAAAAATTGATGGGAAAACACTAATATGTGGCAAGAAGTATTCAACTACTGCAGAATGGGCATTGTCATCAGGTTTGGAATTTTTGAAGTTCATTCCAGATCATCCAATATTTGCATCAAAAATATTGTTATTACAATCAGTTGGTGAAGTTCATAATGCACGCAGACAGAATAGAGATATAAATTATTTCGATTGCCTAGCAGAAATTAAAAAATGTATTAGATATACATATGAGTACTTTGACATTGCTGATTCAATTTGGTGGGAGTCATTTTTCAATAATCAAAGTGATATCATTTCAACAACAACAAATGAAGATATACCTTTGAAAAATCCATTTATTTGGCCACAAAATGTGTCAAATGAACATGAGGAAATAAACATTGTTAAACAACAACAATCTCAATGTATTATTAATTCTTCAGAGGCAGAGGAAAGAGAGATGTATATTGGTTTCAGAAGATCTCGTGCACAATGTGAAGCCATGGAATACCTTTACAAGAGTTCAGTATAGGATATTAAGGAGGGTTGCATGATCGCAGTGCTAGCAGATGGAGATCCTAATGGCTATCCATTCTGGGTTGCTAAGGTTATAAAGGTCTTTACAGAAAATGAGGATGTTATAGGTGTTGAAGTACACTGGTATGCCACAAATACACACCCATTCAATGGTGTGTATAAGCCAGAGATAGTAGTTGACAAAAAATGGTAGAAAGAGAAAAAGAAAGGGTACAAATATAAATCATCGTCGCACTGACCTCTTAAAATTGGAGGATGTTGACATTCTTGTTTATGACCTCAATTTAACAAAGAAAATAACTCTTCGCTTCAAGACGATAGAGATTTTGAAAAGGTTGTTACCAGAAGGAACAATGTTGAAGTGGGAGTCTATTGAAACCAGTTGTAGATCCAGAAGCATTTTGAAACTTAAAATGGTGTGCATGCATGTGGACTCAGATGGGGCACTAGTTGATGAAATAGAAGAATATGGAACATCTTCGTCTGCATCCAGTCATTCATCTGAAGATGTGAATTCTGATGGTGTGCAAGAAAATATGAGTGATTTTGAATAATTGTCTAAAACAATTTATTTAACTGATATTTGCATTGTATCTTGAAATAAAAATTTTGATTTCCATATGGTGTTAAATCAGAAGTTATGAGTCATTTTTATGTTGTTGGATTATATATATTAATTATGATTATTTTTATTGTTTAAAATATCTACAATGCAACATTAAATTAGAGATATAGTGTCTGTTTCACTCAATATACAAATAATGACATTTTGATTAATTTAGTCATGTAATTTGTTCATAATGTCATGATTTTTTAATTTTATGGTTGAAAAAATTCCCTTTTTTGTATCTTTAATGTTATGGTTGAAAACAATTAGAATTTTAGCAATATTTAGTGTGATGTTATTATATGTTTAACAACATGGATGAAAACTAATAGAATTTTAATGTATTTTAAATCTCATTATTTTATCTTTATGGTCATTACTAAAACATGTTGAATTTATAGTTAGGAAGGAAAAATGTTATTCTACCAAAAACATTAGTGTGTTTTTTTCCTCATAAACAACTATTTTTTTGCACATAAAAATTCGGTTTTACTAGCATTTTTTAAAAATGTTGAAATTTGACCCTAAAAAAAAAACCTTCGTTCTAGTATCAACACTTTTCGTTTTCAGGGTGTTTTTTGTGCAAAAAAATTGTTTTCACTGATATTTTTAAAACATGTTCAAAATTGACTCTAAAAAAAAACCATCGTTCCAGTGTACACACTTCTCATTTTTAACACTGTTTTTTATGTTTTTTTTGGTTTTTTGACCAAAGTTCATGTTTTGATTTTATATTTCCCATTTCAAAGTTTACATTATTTCTTCCAACTTTGTGTTTTCTCTAATTCCAAAAAAATAACGTGTTGTAATTTCAAGGCTTACATGGGCATATAACACTAGAGGTAATCATGCATCTTTGGGAACCTTGAACACTTCCACATTCCATGTTTGGGTGTCAAGTCATTCCAATGGCTATGTTATCTTTCCTTGCTAGAACCATGCCCATGTGCACTCATTCTCACCTAGTTAAAAGACTCGTTTTGCACCCTTGATTTGGTAGGTGCTCAAGCCAATTATCTATTGTGTTAGAGCTGACACCTAACATAATCATGTCACATGTTATGCACAGCATAATAACATAATTAGAACATCTCAGCTAGTTTATGCTAGGTGTCCAAGCGTGCTATTGCATGATGGCAAATAAATAAATGTTTGAGTGAACACACACCATATAGTTACTATAAAATTATGTTTCAGGGGCATACCAACATGAGCACTTTTGGATCAAATTCAATCCATGGTAAATCATTTGCACCAAAATCTATCAACATGAGCATCAACATATGTATATGAATCCTTAAACTAAAGCTCCCATACACATGTGTGTGTGTGTTCCCAAGTTTGTATCTTTCATAATAATAGGAGAAACTTTATTGAATTTATGTTCCTTTCCCCTTTATCACATCCAACAGAGATAGCTCAATTAGAGACATTTTGGGAAATCAAGACTTGTAATTGCATGTTTTATGCTTTCATACTCATAGAAAATATTCATGTTTTATCAAAAGGATCCCATTGGAAACATAAGCATCAATTTTGCTAGGGATAACAAAACTCAAATTAGATCTATCACTCAACTTAAAATAGATAATGTTAAGGCTCAAAATCCCATTGTAATTTAAAAGAGAAGTACAAAATTAAGGCCTAGTTCTGAAGGATAAAAATATTTATATTTGTTCTTATCAGTTGAGCACAAAATGCTCATATGTATCTCTCCTTAATTATAACATCCCTAAGGGTACTCCTTGGCTTTGGAAGGTCATGAGATTTGCTTCATAGCAGCTCCAAGATTTAGGAAAAAACTTTCCTGATGCAGGAGCATCAAGGCCATTTTTCATTTGTAAATATGTGATAAAAGGGGGGTGTGACATTTTTATTATTTTATTAATTAATTTGTTATTTTTAATAAAATAGGAGATAATTTGGAAAAGTGAGGATTTTGTAAATATTCTTTTATTGATTAAAAGGATATGAGAGAAATAGTTTAGGAGCAAAATTAGAGATTAGGAATTCTATGTATAGGACTTTGTTGAGTCCACACCTAAAATATAGATTAGTTGAGGATTAGGTGGAGAGATATTTTGAGTGAATTAAATGCATTATCTATGTATAAATATGAGGGGTTTTTGAGAGGATAAGGAGACATTGAGATTGTGAGTGAGTGTGAGATTGAGAGTAGGCTTGAACAGCAAGGCTGTAAGCCTTCAGCAATTGTAAAGGGCCACAGAAATGAAAGATCTGGCCAAGGCGAGAGGAAGTTTGTAAGTAAATTTGTTTTGTTCAGATTATATATATATTGGCTGTTAAATTCTGAAACTGGGAATGAATTATGCACATTTAAATTGGAGGTGTTATGAATTCAGAGACAACTGGATGAATTATATTTTGTATGGATTTGATAGTTCGATCTGCATAGTCAATGTCAATTGCACTGGATTGGGTATGAATAAATGGTGAATTATTATTGTTAATGTGTTGGTCTGCGGTCCAATGATAAAAGTCGACATATTATGTGAATCAAGCTATTGAAGCTGTATACAGGTGAAACTGAAATCAATATATTTGAAATTGTATGAATTTACAATACAGAATGGTTGTCTGCGCAGTGGTATGGAGTGGCATCGTTTATATGAGTCGACATTGATAGAACTATGCTTCGGCCTGTTTTAAATTAAATGGATCTGATTTATGCCTGACATTAAAATTAATGAATTTGGTGGTGATTTAATCTATGTTGAAAGCGCAGGTTTTGAATTCATTTACTCCGTAATGTTGGATTGATTGAAAACAAGTGGAATTGTGTTATATATAGCGTGGAATCCAATTGAGAGTATGGAAATCGACTTTTATGGATCTGCTGGTACTGTTGAGGGAACAAAACGGAATGCAGAGACCGAGTGGGAATGATTTGTTTGTTAAAATTGACATTGATTTGTGAAAGAGTATGTTTGCAGGAGAGACCGTCAGCGCTGAAGAATTGTTTGCAGAAGCGACCGTATTGAATTGAGGAACAATCAGCGCTGAACATAAGTCTGGAAAAACTCGTTGAAATCCAGCGTTGAGGAAATGGTGACGTTGTAATAACCATTAAGAATTTATTCAGGAATTGCAGAACAGAAATCGTGGAGCGGAACGTTAAAAACCGGATGCATAAGTAGTGAAGGTTGCGTAGACCAGATTATTCATTGTGGAGGTAAGTTAAATGATCAGATTGTTGGTTTAGTACAGACTTTGGATTGAAAGCGCTGACATTAAAAACCGTATGAGCCAGCATCATTTCTAATTCAAATGAATAAATTGAAGATGTGGGAGACTACGTTGAAATCAGTTCATTGCAGTGGAAGCGCTGTGGAAGGTATGTAATTGAAGCGCAGAACTAAACTCTGTGTATTAGTTGATTGTAATTGCAGGAAAGGGCTGTTGGTCTTGGAATACAGCAAAGAAATTGGAGTCTATGAAGTTAATTCGGAGCAGAGAGAGAGTTATGATTAACTCTTGAGTGAAATCGATTTTAAACATCGATTTCTTATGTCTGAATGTACTGCCTTAGCGCCGGAAGATTTGAGATTATAGTTCCACAGCAACTACAGAGGGTGAATTGGTATTACAAAGAACCTGTGTTATTGGTGGATAAACAGGTATGAAATTTGGATTCTATTGTTTAGATTTGAGCTTGGTAAAGGGCGCATCATGGATTTGTGTAAAGCGCTCCTGGAGTTAATCCAGTGATTTGTGTGAATTGGCTGGTTAACCAATTGTTAAAGATTGAAGGGCGCAGTAAAGTTATGGATCGAATCCTGAATGAAGTGATTGTATGGATCAGCGTTGAGGTTGATGACAGTGTTAAAAGCAGAGTTTGAGCTGGAGGATGGACAACGTTTGATAACACAGGTATGTTTAAATCGAATGGAATTAGGTTGAATAGCGCTGGCAAGATAAGTTGTTACTAAGGTTTGTATTGAGTTCAAAGGTGGAACTTTGTTATGATGCTTGCTTTGTGAATTGATCCTGGGTATTGCAGGCCCTGCCTGCATCATTTCCATTCATCCTGAGGACACAAATACATATAAGAATTCTAGCTCTTCCACTTTGAAATCTTGAATGGATTCCACCTAATTGTTGAAAATGCAACAAGAATATCTTAATTTAATTTTGTCCTTAAATGAAATTGGGAATAAAATTGTAACTGCACATCTCATGACAACTTGTAATAGTTAACTAAGTTAATTTGACTTAATTAACTCAGTTAATTCGAGTTGAGGGTCTAATTAGAGGCATGCAGAGTGTCTCCTACAATTAGGAGCACTAGTTGAGTTTATTTTGAGTTGTAATTATTTAATTCAGTCCAACTGAGTTAAAGTCGGTTAAACTAGTTCCAACTAATGGAGGAATTAGTGGGAGGTCCAGTAGTGGGGTGTAGTCTGTCGAACAATGGGGTGCAACCTGTAGTGATCAACCAATAAACTGAAGATTCATTCATAATTAACTCATGCATGTTAGATCAAAGAAAGACCCAGTTGAGATCAGAGTTCGGGGATAGTGTACTATAAGTTGTAAAATCATCTAAATTAAATCAATGCTGCATGCAATCAGAGGAAGTCCTATGAGGAGTGCATAATTCAAAATTGTGAAATTTCTCAATTAAATAGGGGCTAATTTCCAAGGGAACAACGCAAGGAAATAAGGACTTGGGCAAGCAAGAATTTGACTAAGTATTGGCTTGAGCTTGTTTAGGAAGCAGTGAGATAGATAGAGATAGTGCAGAGGTTGCTCGAGCTTGAGAAAAGCATTGTAATTTTCTCACATTTTCTGATTAATGCAATATACATACAACATGGATTTTTAGCGATGGCTTTCCCAAGAAATCATTGTGTTATGTGTGATGGAATTATTTCTCTTATGTGCTTCATGATTTCATCGATCGTTTATTGTTTCCACTAATGAGTAGAGTAGATTCAAATCAATTATTTTAGCATATTACAATCTGCAATTTGAATCTACAAGGAATTTCTACACTAATTAAACATTATACTTATTCCAATAGGGATGTTATCAACTTACATTAACTAAGAGGCCCTAATAATCCCAATTTAAATTGTTGAAGTTGATTTTTACAAATCTATAAGTTCATTAGTGAACATTTTAATAAAATTATTTAGATGTTCTATGAAGAAAATTTATTAATTCATTTATCATTATAAAACTAAGATATTGCACTTATAATATTTATAAATTTAATTGGACCACATGCCTTTGAGAAACATGCTCATGTATAATATCCCCAATTTTGTGAGCATGGTATTTTTTCCTAATTTTTTGATATTAAGTAAAGGGACAAATATTATTTTGGAGAAAGGTGGCAAATATTATTTTATTGTAAATTGGCGTCAATTTATTATTTTATTAAAATGGAGGCAAAAGTTACTTAGCGGAAAATGGCTCCCACCAATAAAATAATAATTAAAAATGGGGAGAAATTATAAAAGGATGATGGACTCATTTGCCAATCATCTTTTGACTATTACATTTCATCTTTCATCTTGAACTCTTGGGGTTTTTTAGCACAAGAAGAAAAGTGATGTTTAGCACTAGGAATTCCAAACGGAATTCCACCTCTACCTTCGGTGAACTTCAAGTGTCACCCTAGGGGAGTAAGAAGGAGTCCATCTCAGGGCTTCTCTAGGAGCTACATTGCATACTATTTCTCGCTAGAGCGTGCTTCTCTTAGGGTGTAGAAGGAAATTCAAAGGGGCTCAGAGAAGCTAGAAGACAATGGAGTTTTGGCCAGAGAATTTGTAGAGAATTATCCATAGGGAGGATGAGTTTTTACTTGGGGATTTGCAGGGCTGAGAGTGCTGCATTTTGGAGGACCAAATACATTTATTCCAAGGTTCGTGTAGGGGTTTACTGGCAGCTTATGTGCACTTGTAGAGATTCAGAATTTGGGGAACATTCCAGCTGGGATCTACTTAGTGATTGAGAGGAGAAATTTGCAGGAGTTAGGGAGGATTTCTTAGAGGGACATTTGGGCCAAATTCAACAATATCTAAACTGTAGGGCATTTTCTGGCCAAATTTAGCAATTTACAGTTGTTGGGGATCACCAGGGATTGGTGGATTCAAACCAAACCCTTTCTAGGTTTTTGTGGATTTGGTGAAAGGAGGCTAGAATTATTTTTATGGAATTTTATGAGCACTTGTGAGGGAAGAATTCTTAGTTCCATTCAGAAGTTAGCAACATAATTTGTTGGAGGAGGGCACAATTTACCCCAGGACCATTTCCACCACTTGGGTCTATGAGATATTTCTAGTTTTTGTTGAAGATGGTGTTGAGAGCCTACATTTAATTTTGCAGAATTTTTCGAGTAGATTTGAGGGCCAAAATCTCATTTCACCTACATCAGCAGTGGCAATAATTTTCCGGGGTAGCACAAAACCATGGTGGGGAGTTCATCTGACATTTGGGCAGCTTGATCATCACCTGGGTTTGGATTTGCTTGCTATATCAAGCCCATGTTCCTCTTTCATACTCATTTGTACTCTATTTTCTCAAAAATAAATAAAATGGCTCAAATTTTTGGTGCATTTCCTCTTGTGTTGTGATTTCCTGTGTATGTGTTGAATTTCCTAGTTGTTGTTATAGTGCATGTTTTGTTATTCACTTAATATTTCTGTTAGGAATATTATATTGGTATCAGATCCATGATCTTAGCAAAGTTGTGGGCCTTAAGCCAAGTGATGACAAGGCCAAAATAAAAAGCAAAGAAACCATGGGATCCATAGAAATATTAAAATCAAACAACATGGCAGTAACCTTGAATGAGGTGATTAGGTTGCAACAAATGATGATTGATGTGGGGGCGAAACGGATTCACACCACAATTGGGAATCAGGACCATTCTCAATTATACAACAAATCCACTATGCCCAAAATTATGGATAATGAATCAAGATGGCAAGACATGATTACAACTGATGTGGAGTCATTGGAAGAAAATTGGAGGGCATACAAATCACTGGGACATGGCATTCATGTGTCCCTCTCTTCCTGAGAGTTTTTTGAACTAAGAGATGTGCACAAATCAATGATAATTCATTGGAATTATGTAGGGATGATGAGGAGGATAAATGCATAAAATGAAAAAGCAATTGAAGGGGCCATGGTTGGCAAGGAGACAATTTAGCATACACCCATTGATGAGATACAGTTGATGAGGTACCCAGTGTTGCGACCGAGTTTTCAGGTGACAACAACACACCACAGGTTGATGAGGTGTCAAGAGACATATCCACTGTTGATGAGGAGTCGATAGGTACAGAGGCATCCAGGTCTCTAATAGAGCTTCAAGACGACAACCACTTACGACCGACTAGTGAGCATGTATTGCATGCCAAGTTGTCTATGGAATAACAGTTGGAGGCTCGTGTTGAGCCCATGATGGAGGAGGATGAGCAGTCATCTTTTGGGCCAACCACCAATTTAGAGCAGACAGATGCACAGACGTCAACAAAGTTGCAATACTTACAAACAATGGCTCTCTTTGGGATCATATAGATGGGGCTTGCAACATTGCTAGGATATCTTTCCATAGCGGAGAGAGAGACGCAAAGTCACCGTGACAGATTTTATGTATCGAACACGATGGTGAGATGAGGCAACATGAGTTGCGCAAGGTGCAACACTTGTTGAATGGAGGGCTTGTTCTATGTGCGGGAGTTTGTGCCTTCTATCCCTCTCTTAGGGTTGGATGGCGAGATATTTTGAGTTAGTAACCGGTGGAGTGGGTTGGACTCATGGCGATGGTCATAGTATGGAGTAAATCTCAGTGGGAGCTCTTAGACACCGAGGGTACTAGAGGCCCAGGATGACATTGGGATCAAAGTGGGGCTTCCTCTCCGATACCAGACATGCGATATGGCTATGGCATTGATGAGGTAATTGACCCAGTGAATGAGCACATGCATTCCTTAGGGGAGTTCTAGTCGGCACTAGTGGTCAGGTGATTTATGAGCAGATTCCATGGGTTATTTTGGCATGTTTGTTGCGCATGGGGTCGTAGGATGATTAACATTCTCTGGTAGGAGCTAGTTGGAGGAGGTGGCATGGGCATTTTATGGATACAATGTTCTCCCATTGAGGTATTGGGTGCAAGAGTTGCTAAGGTTCGACACAATAGATATATCCCCTCTAACAGGAGTGGAGTTAGGCCACTCATGTCTACTGGGACAAACGAGGAGATATGACGTGTGTCATGGTGGTCTCACTAGTAGAGTGACAGATACTTTTGCACATGCTGGATACAATGTGTTACAGGGTTGTACAACAGTAGGCAATAGTACACAGGGTTGTATAGAGTTATTTTGTAGGGTCCATTATTATGTAGAGGGATGTGAACTAATGTGTACAAACCCAATTTTAGGCCATAGCATCCAGTGGTGGGCATAGCTATGTAACGAGGACTAGTGGCCTGCAGAGGAGCATGTAGGTGCGTGGTGGTGTGAGGTAGCATGTTGGTTTACATTATGGAGTAGGACAAGTGAATCACATTTCATTGAGTACCTGCGGGGAGTGTCAGGTATAGTGACACCAAAAGGACACGAGATGACACAGGATGGGGAAACAATAGCAGGGGGTATCCAACAGTGTATAGGGGTAGGCCACAATGTACAGTGGCTTGTTAGGAATACAGAGAAATTTGGTTGGATGCAGGGGCATATAGTGCTACATAACGAGGTCTTGGAGGGTTTCCTCCAAGGAGACTTATGGACGAAGACATCGGGAATACCTTTGGGTGTAGTTCACCTAGGATTGACGGGGACATAGATGAGGGATACTCAATATTATACATGGGGACTCATGCACCTGTCCCTCTTATACATCACTTACAGGAACAGATGATTTGGTTTTTTTCCTTTGACACTCCGAGCACGAGCAATGAGGAACAAGGAGTTCACCAAAGATATTGGGATCACACTCAACGCACTAGGGGAGAGGGAGAGACTTCTCAGCAATGGCATTGGGTTGGTGCACGAGTTGATAGACACAGGTTGGGGGATGAGGTGATCATCTGCAGGAGTGGCATTTCATTCATCAATAAGCCTATGCCTGGGGAGTTGGTCACGAGGGAGACATGTGTCACTCTTTCCACAGGGCATATCAAGACCATGCATGAACAAAGGATACCGTGTATGGCTGAGGAAACTTTCTAGTATATGTCTGACCTCCAGACACTTTATTAGCACATTATCGAGAGGACGAATGGCAGACTCAGTGGTGATGGTTGGCAGGAGCAGGACGAGTGTGCATATATTGAGTCGATTGCGAGTATTAGATACCCATCTATTGGCTACCTTCAGGGGGTAGTTATTTGGCACATGTGACTTCCAATAGTCATCAACCTTTTTCTTTTCTTGTGTTGTTTTTTAGCCTCCTTAGGTGGGAAATAGAGTTTGTTTATTTACTTTTCTATTCATTTATGTTTTGTTTTCATTTTTGCAATCTACTTTTCAACAACACAGTTTATGTTAAATGAAAAAACAATGACACACACGCATTTGCACACACATTACACACCCTAAGCAAACGAGCACTTGTTTAGCACATCTAAGCCAATATTTTTAAGAACAACCACTTAATATCAACACACATAGATTTAAGCCCACATGGGAACCTAGGAAAAACAATCTTTTAGCTAGGGTAGGGCTAGTGGGGTAGACATCCTAGTAACGCCTACTAATCACTTACATTGAGACATAATGGTTGTCCAATTAGGGAGCTTAAAATCCTCCACCATCCAACAATCCAAAACTGGTGTTGAGTAGAAACCCGCTTAAGAGGGGGTTAAGCTTAGAACAAGGATATTGGTAGTTCCCCTTGAGGCTAACCAAGTCTTGGTATGGAATCTGGGTCTGCAGTTTCCACCTATAAGCTCGAGATTCACTTGCCCCTATTGGACGGAGGTAACCTTAGTTTCCATTCCTAGGATGAACACACTATAGGTGGTGGTTGTGGGAAGCAACCATCCTCTACCCTACCTATCGCTAGACGTCTCTACTTGCAGACATCAAGTCCCGCAAGTAAGAATTTTTTTGGAAGGCCATCAGAAACATAATACTAGGACTTGTTTGAGGTAATAGTTAACCTTTAGGCTAGGAGTAAATTTTCTCTTTATAAGACGAGCTTTCTTAAATTTGAATAGCATTACATAATCGTTAGTTTGCACTTTGCACCACTACACTTAGTGTTTGTTTGTCCACTGTTGTTCTTTTTCTTTAAACTTTTTCTCTAGGCGTTTGTTGCAGAGAATATAAGGTTGTCATCCTCGGTTCGTATTAGGACATCCATTAACACCTACTCAACAAGCCAGGATTCCCCTCCCTAGCCCATCATTAGACTCTAGTCATTCTAATTCATCTAGTTCATCCTTTGATTCCGAGTCCTCTCAGCTCCGAGCCACTACCATGTCAGGTGTCAATGTTAGCTGTAATGTTGGTCCCAACGTGGGAAACAATAGCAGAGGAAATGTCGATGACAATGATGTCAATCCTCAGGGTCCCGCTCATAGAGGTAACATTGCAGCCTCACAAGGAATGGGTGTCATTCAATCGTTTCTTCCCTATATGGTCATTTTAAGTCTTCCTAATTTGAACCGGCCTATTAATGATCCTCTTCACCATAACCCAAATTGGCTACCTATGCCAACCAAGTTCCCATCCAATATACCTAACTTTGAAGTGAACTCTAGAGAGGATCCCACTAACCACGTTTGTTTGTTTCACATGTGGTGTTCATCTAACTCTATTACATAGGATTCCATCCATCTATACCTCTTTCAATGCACCCTCACCGGTGATTCCGCGAAATGTTATGTAGACCAACCCCATGCATCTCATTCGATGTTTGTGACCCTTACCAACACCTTCTTGTCTTATTTCCAATTACCTATCCGTTATGATATCAGTAACGAACTTTTTACCTCATTCTGTCAAACTTATGCCACTTGCGTTTCTGATCATGTCTAGGCATGGCGTAGAAGGAAAAGCTTACGCAAAGCTCTAGAATTTAAAGATCACATTTAGATGGATTAGTTCTTATGATCCCTCCTTGCTCCCATTAGCAAATATGTCACATCCCATTTCCCTCAAAATAAGGAAGAATCCATCCTGGCATCTTTGAAGTTGATTTGATCTATGACCAATCATTTTATGTATACATCGTCCTACATGACCTTCCTAGGTCTGGTGTTTCTTCTACACTGGGGCATCTCATGCCGCTGAAGGTGTTATTGGATCAATATCTTACCCTCACATTTCCCCATATCTGCAAGGATCCATTGGCTACGACCAACCTCGGGGGGGGCTAGTTCCACCTATGCTTATCATCCCCTTGATCCTTCGCGATTTAACTCCTACCAAGGCATGATTACGTCATATGAAATTTTCCATCCACATCATTCGATGTTAAGGCCAGTTGCTTCTCAAGTTGGTTATCCGGATGTTGCCGCAAATTTGTTCTATATTTATGCACTTTCAAGTGCTCTAGGCCCAACTGCACCAACACCCCAACCTCCCATGCCTCAACCCCCTCCGTTGTAGCAACCACAGTCTCTTGAGGGGCAGGTATATGCTCAACATTTTGTTTCCCCTCCCCCTATCCCCAAGAGGTAGAATAAGGGGAAAGGTAGCCAAAATCATCCATCTCAAGGAAACCACAGCAACCAAGGTCATCAACCTAATCTCAATAAGGGTGACTAGTTTAATACTGCAACAAAACAATAGGGTGGACAACCCAAGAAGGACAAGGCCATTCAAATAAACAAACATTGTTCTTGTTGTAGTGGTACCTATGGACATTATACTCATGATTGTCCCCTTCTCCCTCAAATGCATAAAGAAAGGGAAGATCAAGAATATGCCTTATAGAGGGAAGCAACATGTGCCTCCATCCACACATCCCTCTATGCAGCTGACAGTGCTCAGGAACCCCTTCCCTCACCAAGGATATGTGGCCACCCAAGACAGGAAAAATCCTCCACTTCCCCCCTCTCATCAACCATGGAATCAGTCCTACCAAATCCTTATGATGAGCTATGAAGAAGTCAACCTCCAAACTCGGTCGTGCTAATATGATTCACCTACTTAGAAGTCACCCAATGATGCACAACTGAAAGTATCCACAGAGCCTCTTTCATCACCCAATGTTCCTTTACATATCCCTCCACCTAAGGTAGAGGTTCCATCAAATATCACCAAAGGTTTGTTATGTCGAAATGCTGAAAATTTTGTGCCACCCATAGTTATAGCATAATCAATGAGTTAGCATAGTCTCTTGTTGTTATTTCAATGTTGGAACTCCTCCATATGTGCCCATCTCAATGAAAATATCTACTATATGTGTTAGGTGTTGTGGACCCTTTAGAAAATCGTATGATCATCTTTGATATTGACAAATCGGATCATCCTCATCTTCCTCCCTCCATTTCCTTGTAGATACCAGTCTCCATTAAGAACATCATTGTCCAACAGTGTATCATTTATGAAGGCGCATCCACATGTGTGATGTTTGCTAATGTTTGAAATAAACTTGGTTCCCTCGACCTTTCACCATCAACTATCGCTCTTTGTGCATATGATGGTTTCCCCTCATAACATGTCGCTCTATTCCAGAATTGTCTCGTCGTCGATGTCGAAAAACAAGTCATGATTGACGTTGAAATAATTGATGCACCTCTCGATTATAACCTCTTGATTGCTCGTAGTTTCTTGTATGCTATGAAAGCGGTCACATCTCTAGTATTTTTTACAATGAGCTTCACTCATAACGGGAAGATAGTCACCATAGATAAATTGACTTACTACGATCCTCGATCTAAGACATCACCTTGAAATGTCATTTATTCGATGGTTAGTAACAAATCCATGCCTTCTTTGACTAAAATCAGCCTAGGAGTCTATAAATATTACTGATTACTAGGGGTATATTATGGCCCACCGCCTATTCCCACTGAGCCTAAATATTCCAGTGTTTGCATTCTCCAAGCGTCATTAGTCACAAAAAAGTAGTATAACAAATCTTCATAACAACTAGCTCAACAACATCCTGGTGCTTCAAACTCAGTTGTTTCCTTAGGAGGAGTCCCTCTTGGACACCATCTGTATGGCCAAATTCCTTTCTTGTTCATGTCACCAATAATAGTCTCCACCCATGTGATGCCTATGTTGAGTTTTCCTAACTTTAATTTGGTATCCAAGTTTGGTATATTGATCCTCTTACCAACACCCTGCCTGATCAGTGTAAACCTTATGTGGCATTGACATCGGTACAACTAGTTCACACCATCCCTACTAATGCTTCAGTTCCACTGCAACCTTAGCAGGAATCCACTCGTGTTTCGAAAGCACCTAGTGAGGGAGGAAAGCCCAGAATAAAGGTGGCAAGGATAAAGCAACCCAAGTGGCAACCACTCCATCTGCAACACCTAAGACTAGTCCTCTATGTAGTTTGTGTGATGTTCATGGCCATGCCACTAACAATTTCCCTAATGTTCCCCATACAAAGAGCATGATTTTCAAAGACGGAATTAAGCTAAACCTCGATGTCCCTTAGGTGCACATCACCTTACCCGAATCGTCCAAGAAGAACAAGCCTTTACACACAAATCACCCTTGCATTTTGTGAGATACGTATGGAACTATTCTCATCATTTTCCTCATCTCTACTATTTTCGAGATTCCCTCACAGTTCTTCACAAGATGGATATCACTCGTAGTGACCCTTATCCTTCTCTACTTGTAGACCCTAGCAACAATTCGTCACCAGGGTAGGAGACTACTAAACCACTATCGTGATTCCTCCTCCTTATTTATAAATGATAGACAACTCCATACACATTCTCTACTTGTCATCATGCACGGGATTGACATCTTTAGACTCCTTAGGAGAATTTGAATGTGTTTATTTAAATCCATCTTCTAAAGATACTTTGGTCTCAACATCGATGAACCTTGAATCAACTTGTCATCAGTGCCCCCTCGAAGAGTTTGTGTATGTGAACCATGTCTCCCATGATGTTGATTGGTTCAATAACCCCTTATTTCAAACCCAGTAATTCGATCCACATCTGCCTTGTGGCCATTACATTAAGACACATTGTTTGGGTAAGGGGGAATCCATTTTTGAGTGCATGGGAGAAAAAATTCTCCCCAACCCTCATGTTACATTTGGTAGTTTCAATTCTACTGCCATTATTCTTCCCCATCATGAAAAACCTATAGAGTCCCATATCACTCTAGATCACCCTCGGGGTGATTCACTTAATCAGTTGTACATCTCACATCAACAACCTAGTCCCTTAGACATTATTGTTGTTCAACCTCAGTGACATCTAGGTGAGAATCAGTTCATACTATCTGAAACCACACTTTGGTATAGTGACACCATATTTGTGAACCCATAAATTTAAACCATTTGACTCATATGTAACAAACGAGATTGACAATCCACCATTGCCTTTCTCCGACAGTATTAATCCATTCTTCCTATAAGAAGACAATCATAACAACGATTGGTGAATACACGCTACCATGCATAATCATATTATGTATCAAAATATCCATAAAAAAATATTTGGAATCCATTCTTCTAAATACACCCAACATTCCCATAGCATGCTACATGCACCTCCAAAAAGGGGGCATCAGTCCCACCTTTGCATACTCAATTAGTTCCCTCCATCATGATATGTTGGGGGGAAGTATCCCATGCTTGGGGGCATGATGGCCCCCCTAACCACTTTCTCACTTGGTTATTATCCATTCTCAAAATCTAGGTATGGTCAATATTTTGTGTAACACCTTCCTCACACATCTACCCAAGTAACCGACCAACTGGGGTAAACATGTTACAGGAAGTTACTATGATATGATTCGACCTCCTAAGTCACCTTAAAAAAGTGGAACCGATGGAAACACACCATAAAGACCATCCCAACCTTTCAAGAAACTAGCCCCTGAGTCTCACTGAGTTTTTAAACCGATCAACGTACGAACGCTCCCATGATGTGGGCATGCGTGCATCCAGAGGGCTCTTGACACTCCCACAGCATGGTATTCCAGCGTCCAGGGACTTTTTTGCTCAGTATTGTGCCAGCGTCCAGGGACTTTTCTGGTTAGTATTGTGCCAGCGTCCCTGGGATTTGAGCCACTTTTTCAAGCACAAAGCCTAAGTCACTGCCCAGAATTCAATGATACCCTCATAATAGAAAGATAACAATGGAATGATGATGCAAATGCAATTACTTAAACAAGGGCTTAACTGGACCCCTACTAGCCATGACATGCATTTCATCAAACATGTCACAAATATGTAACCCACGGGTTTAAACAACATATCTTAGCATAGGAGTCTCATACTTATTTGAGATTCGTTATGAGGCATTGCTTCCTTATCGCTTTAGTTGCAGTTTCATCCATTAGGCCATAGATACATTGTTCATTCATTTACAAGTAAAAACATGATGAGAGCCATACATAGCTACTGTCATAATACATGTTTATAACTAGCATAATAACAACAGAAATACCAAGGAAACAACAACCATATAATCCACATATAAACCAGTACAATACTCATGAAATAACAAGGAGAAATAACCTCATATTAATGATGAAAAAGCCAACCCAGTATGGGACTACCATGTTCCACTTGACCATAGATTGGCTGAGCCAAGTCTCTCTTCAGCCAATCACCCCCATGCCATATTCTAAGCATGAATGTGGGATCTCATAAAACACATCAATCAAAACCATCCAGGGCTTCCAGAGGCCAAACCACCTCAACCCATCAAACAATGATTCCACCTCATGGTCGGATATCACAAACCATCACTAGATTAGTCTCTACCCAAGCCTTCCAGGGCTCTAGAGCATTTATTCCAACCAAGCCTTCCAAGACTAATAACTCAACCCACAACTGTCGTCAGGCTTCTAGAGCGTTTGTCCAACCAGGGCTCCCAGGACTAGTAACTCAACCTATCAAGGGCTTCCAAAGCGTTTGTCCAACCAAGGCTTCCAGGACTAGTAACTCAACCTAAGTTGTTACAGGGCTTCCAGATCGTTTGTCCAACCAGGGCTTCCAGGACTAGTAACTCAACTCAAGGAACTAGTAACTCAACCCAAGCTAAAGGAAACATGAGAACCAAGCAAAAAACAAAGAAATGAACCCACAACACCATGGATATCTAAGAAATGGAAAGGCTAGGCAAATCCAGTGTCAATCCAGGAAATCCTCCATACCAGTTACAGGTCATGACCAATAAACCATATGCATATGCCGTGCATGCCAAAACTAGTGAGGAAAACATGCAACTCGGTACCTGCAAGCAAAACACATTGTAGTTGTTGATCTCGATGTCCTCTTGCGCTTTCCTACTCTTCCTTTTCCTTCTTTCTCCAAAACTCCAAGTATGCCACACTCCTCCAAGGGTGCTTCAAGAAAACTCTAAGTGTCCAAGAGTATGAGAGAGAGAGAGAATAGAAGAGAGCTCCACTAAAACCTGCCAAAAACTTACACTGACTATGCCTTGAGCCAAAAGCTTGCCAATTGATCATCATAAGCATTTTTATCAATGAGGCCTATATTTTCTTCAATTTCCATTATTTTCCTTCATTTTCCTTTTCACATGCAACCTATGACCTTTCACTTTCCTTTTCTCCTAATTTCCATTATTTTCATAAATAAATGTCTCATTCCTTTCCAAAGCCTTTGTCATTGCCTTTGCCAATTTATTTAGTCATAATAAACCGAATGAACGCCCACTACAATGTTTTTTCCCACCATTCATATTGGAATATATGTCCCATGACTATGGTCTTATATATTTTTACATGGATTTTTAACCAATGTTGTTACAGTTTCTCCTACCAGTCTCTCTGACGATCCATATACACATCGTATATCGTAGATGATTGATACCATAAATTGAAACATTCTACTCTATGGGATGTCAAACTTACCACATGGTCCCCATACTTGACTTGATGGGTGGGGATGATCCTAGACCTCCTTTAGTAGTTCATTCATGTATTCTTTCTTACCTTGATTCTTCACTAGGAACCATCATTCCAAGAAGTATTAATGCCATTTTTAGACAAGTAAGGCTACCAACCTAAAATTCACAGATATAAAATCCACCTGTCAGTTTGTCCGCTACAAGCTCACCAAGTTTTAGGGCTCTCTCCCCCTCTCCAAATTCAACAACAACACAATGCGCAAATGAATTTGAATTAGGGATAAGAAGCCCGTTTATAGGAAAACCCTAGTTTTTCCCCTTGGCCATTACGGGCTCACCATAGCTTTGTTTGTGAATCATTTGCAATGTTGGAAAGCTCTCACCGAGCTCTATAATGGGTCTCTCTTTGTTTTTGGTAATTTGAAACTCCACCCAAATGCCATTTTTTCCATGAGGTCTCACTTTGCCACCTATTAAAATCAAATCTCTTCATGTAGGTCACTTGTACTCGAGCACCACTTTGTCTTTGCATTTATCGACTCATTAGAGGAAATTTCAACTAAAAAGTGTCAATGAAATTTTCATGTAATTTCCATGTCATAATATGTAAACTAATTAAAATCCTTTAAATTTAAAAAGAGGTAAATGTAAATATTTTGGAGGGAGAAGAATAAAAACTACTTTTTTAATTGTGTTTTTGGCTTATCTCTTTATAGGTTTACTCAAATTTCAAGTGTAGACACTCATGGGATGTGGAATTAAATTCCACATCCAACAAGTACCCATTATGCATACTTTTGAGAAGATCCACATTGATAAAAATTGAAGATAAATTTAAAAAACATGTTGAACACGATTTTTAATTTATCTTTGATTTTTGTCAATGTGGGTCTTCTAAAAAATATACATAATGGGAACTCATTGGATGTGGAACTCAATTTTGCATCCAACGAGTTTTTACATTTGAAATTTGAGTAAACCTATAAAATATATATGCCAAAAATAAAATTTAAAAGAAAGTAGTTTTTTTCTTTTCCCTCCAAAATTCATCTCTTATTTTATTATTTTAACTATTATTTTATTATTTTTCCTTGGGATGCCACTTTTAGGCTGAAAATTCCTCTAATGTATGTGTCAAGTTTCATCATGAGTAATCATTGTTGTCTCATGTTTTGTGGTCCCCTTTGGGCCCCTCCATTGTGGCAGGATCATTGAGTCGCCCTTGTTTAGAGCATCCGAGATGAGTCACCCTTATAACCCATGGAGTCTATTCAAAACTTCGTTGAGTCTTGTTACAGTGTATCTTTCCATCTATGTGTCGTATTTGACCTGTATTGCCTAGATTTGACCTCCAGTTATCTTGGACCATATTTAAGAAAAATTGGCAGTGTAATTGATCATCCCCTCCTAAATTGTATCAGTCATTACTAGGTCAACCTTGGATGTTATGCTCTGACAAGGGAAGTCATAAGTCCACCCATCCCCTTATTCTCCAATATTATCCTCCCTAGTGTCAGTCTCTCTTATTCACATTACTATATTCCCCATGCCTTTGTTGATGAATCTTCATTACTTCAGCTTTGGTGGGTCATCTCTTGTCGACTTTAGCACATTCATTCCAAGAGAGTGGCCTAGAGGGCAGTGTACCTCAGACCCAACTTCCTCATTCCTGGGTGCCTTGGATGAAGCAAAGGGAACCATCATTTCCCTTTGACTTAGTTGTTTCTCATGTGCTTGACTCTAACTCATTATCACATGATTGAGAATCATACACTTGATGGTCCAGTGCTTCAACAGATTGTCCCAGCCTTTACCGAGTATGTGTGAGATGTTCCAAACCTCATGAGGGGGTGGCCCTTCAGGTATCAACCCACATGTCCGACCATGAAGAGTTCCTGATATAACCTCAGATGCAGTTTAGTATATTTGACTAGCTCAATTTCAACCAATTGGAGACCCCACCGCATGAACCCCTCCTTCAGTTGGCTCATTCAGATCTTTAGAGACCCTTCTTATTCAACAAGACTTCTTTGGCTGTGATCTCCCCCTCACATCATATTTGGGGCATTCAATCCTATGTAATCAGTTTAGCAGCATTCATTGTATTAGTCATGGCCTTGTTTTCTAGGCACATATGTATATGGAATTCTTTTGTATCATTGTATTCTTATCTGGCCCATTGATGCCAGCACATCATGTATCATGTATTATTTTTCTTAGACCCACATTGTTTGGTACACCATAATTCTTTGCACTGAGTTATCTCGGTGGGTATGGGTATGCCTCCCCTGCCTCATTGAGGTCTTGGACACAACATAAAGGAGACTTTTATCTGAGAAGTAGGTATTGCCTCCTCTGATTTCAATCCTTCCTTATGTTGCAGTAGTTCTCTCTCTCTCTCTCTCTCTCTCTCTCTCTCTCTCTCTATATATATATATATATATATATACTCCCCCTTCATTCTCTCGTGAAAGTGAACCTACAATGTATTTTGATCATATGATGTGCTCCTAACATTCATACATGGGGGGAAATATGTTATCACCTAAAAATTAATCACCTAGACATTTTCCACAAGGATGATCGAAATGTGCCATGTAGTATGGGTTTTACACATTAAAACCCCTCTTTCACCTTAGGAAATAATTTAGAGAACTGTTTTTCCTAAATTATTTTCGTTTACCCACTTGAAAATAACCCATAAATTTATTTAATTAATTTCATGTTATTTTCAGATTTACCAATTTTGTGAAAATAATTAAAAATATTTTCACACTTCTATAGGAATAATTAAATAAGTCATTATTTATTTATTATTCCTTAATCATTTAACTTATCTCCCTTGAAATAATTATTAAATCACTATTTATTAATAACTTTTACCTCCTTTTGATAATGTCACCCATGAATAATTAAATAAACCATTATTTATTTATTATTCATTAATCTCTACTCATTTCTCTTATGAAATAATTATTAAATAAATATTTAGTATTTTTTTCCAACTCACCTTGACCATATCTCCTTAAAGTAATTAATAAATCATTTTATTTATTAATTACTTTAACCATTTATCTTAATTAACTCAATTAATCAATTTTTTTTGAGTTAGTTCACTAAATAAAGATTATTGACTATTTCATTAATATTTTCCTCTCTTAAAAATAATAAAATACTTCTAACTGTTAGATTATGATTGGTCTAATAATATTTTGATGTTTGACTAGATCTAGATGTTGAAGAAAGTGTAACTAGGTTCAGTCTTCATGAGATTGTAATTATGATTTTTGTAAACAAGAAAATGAATTTATTATTATTCATTGCTGCAAGGTTTCATGAGAAAGAGGTTTATTTATGAGTAGCTCCCATTGAGAGCTATAGGATGTCAAAGAGTCAATTTCGTGCTCTTCTTGAGCCTATGTGTAATGTATGCAAGTCTATAAAAATGTCTAGAAGCCCTCCAAAGACAAGCACAATCCTCTTGAAGAAGGAAGCACATTAAACGATAAAGAGAATAGTCATGTCAGCCTCAAAATATATATAACTATAAAGTTGGCTCATAAAAGGTGACATATCGGTTCAATGGACATGTCATCTTATTATGGAGACATAACAACTATATATACCCAGCTAGGGTCACCATAGAATGATAGAAATTCGGAAAAGTCTATGCAACTTCGGATGGGTACAGGAGGTGTAGGAAGACAGTTTCAGATAACATTTTTGGAGGTTTTTCCACAAGCTCAGCAACCTTGGATGGGTACATTAGACACCTCTGCAATTCTCGTGGACAATTACAATGAGAAAGATGACAGTCTTCTTCCCCTCAGTGGTGCACATCTAGGTAAAGGAAACCCAATCATTGTTTTGGTGGTGAAGAAGATCTCAGGAATCCTATAGTAGCACAAATAGCCTCGGCATAATTGATGGTAAAGATCTTGATGCAAGGAACTCTCAATAATTCTCTTTGAGCATTGCTCTATAGACACAGTCACAATCTTGGCATGATTGTGACCTCACAGTTATACATTCTCGGCATTCTAGACACATTTAAGATCTTGGTTAATTAGTATTCATGGTCTTGTTCTTTACTGAAGACATGGTGATGAAGCAAGCAATGGTGCAACTAGAAGGACCTCTGTCGTACTATGATGATGATCTCAGTGAAAAAGTAATGATGATGATGATCTCAACAGTGAGAAGAGGATTGGTGTCTTGGTTTTGGAGTGGCCTAATAGGTCAAGGGTCATGGTCTTGGTATTCGTCAATTGGAATCTCTATAAGAAGAATTTTGAGCCGGTTTTCCTCTAAAAGAGGGAGAGGTTTTGGCCCTGGCAGAAAGCCAATATCTTGTGTTCTTGTCTCTTTGTTTTTGGTAACTATTTGATGAATATAAGAAGGCACACTCTAATAAGAACAAGTGAAGATTGCACTAAGAAGAAAAATTAAAATACCTCACAAGTACTTATCATGCTAGAAGAATCACATTAACTACATTTGTCGTAGATTCCTCAACATGGTATCAGAGCTAAGGTGTTAAAGTCAAAGGAATAATAATAATCTAGAGAAGAAGCAAGTGTTTCATCAGGAACTCCAACTTATGGAATTCATGAGATGATGGTATGATGACATGAGAAATGAAGCAGATCAAGGGATTGAAGATCTTTTCAATCAAGGAAGCTGTTGGAAGAAACCTAGATGACCTAAAGGTAAAATGAGGTATATATGCTTGTGTTTAATATTATAGTGTCATGTTGTATGGTTGCAGATAACATGGATCATTACTTCTATCTTAAGAAGCATGATCAAGAGAAAAATGATCTCCTCCTCTGAATGGATGCAAGAAGACATAAAGTCACACTAAGATGAAATCAATATACTATGTCCTCATTTGAAGTATGAGGTGGTTGACTACAATTAATAAACTCTGATTGAAAGCTCCTGGGAATCGAATGTGTGAGGAAGGAAGAGATCATGAGATATGCAACCATGATGAAGCCAATCAACATCCAAAAGACCAAGAAGACTTGACTAGGAAATCTCTCAGAAGGATATGAAGACTCTAATAAAAGTCTGAAAAGATGAAGACCCTTGACAATGAATATCTTTGGGAGATGTGTCAACATGAATGCAGGATGTTGATACCTACAGGAAGACGTTATGACGAAGAGCCGTCTAGTAAGGTACAATTTAATTTAATATTATGTTTTGATTTCTTGAATAATAACTGGATGAGTGCATGCAAGGCTACTAGAACAAGAGTTGTATGTACAAGTACAACTAGCATTCATGTGGTAGATGGAAATTCCTAAAAGAAGCATGATGGGAAAGAAGTAGCTATATGACGAAGGTTCCATATATGTATCAAGAAAGCCACCTTACATGAAGAAATGAATGACATGATGAACCAATAAGGAACTTTGATTGATGGTTGATGCCCTACAAGGAGGAATCTCAACTTAATTTCATGACATCAAGGAAATAAGTTGATCAAGAAGTTGAAGGACCCACAAAGAAGAAGCTGTTGATGAAAAGGAGAGTCCCTTGTTAAGAGGGAGCTTTGACAGGTCCATGATCAAGAGGGAGCTTGGATTGGATCACCCCTAATTAAAAATGAGTGACAATTGTGTTTTTCTATTTCATGTGTCATACACTAGACCAAGACTAACAGTGGTAAGTCTTAGTGAAGCCCATGAAGAGAAATTTAGACACATGATGGATGTATCTTCCCTAGTTGAGAGGAAGAGATAGACACAACATTCTTGTCTTCATTTGGGAAGAAAGAATGGAAGATTGGGTAATCATTTGGCATCTGATGCTCTTTGAGGATGTGTAGGGCATCCAAGATAAGGGTAGGCAAGAGGACCGATATTCATTGAGGGCTGGGAACCCAAGATAAGAATAGTCCTAGAAGGTCATACTCAGTGAACACCCGGTTGGGTATGTACCTTGAGAGACAATGATGAAGGTGTCTCTATTCATTGGTCTCGCCAACATTGTGCTCTGATCTGATGAGAGATAGAGTTGTCAGTCAAGGCCTTGTTGTGGAAACAATGCTGGTTAATATGATGCTATACAGATGGGTTACCAATCTGATTCTTCTAATGATAAATTCTTCAGATTGAGAATGACCAAGTACCATTATGAATACCTCCCTAGTTAAGAGGGAGTGTTGAAGAAAGTGTAACTAGGTTCGGTCTTCATGACATTGTAATTATGATTTTTGTAAACAAGCAAATGAATTTATTATTATTCCTTATTGCATGGGTTTCATGAGAAAGAGGTTTATTTATTAGTAGCTCTTATTGAGATTTGTAGGATGTCAAAGAGTCAATGTCATGCTCTTCTTGAGCCTATGTGTAATGTATGAAAATCTATAGAAAGGTCTAGAAGCCCTCCAAAGGCAAGCACAATCCTCTTGAAGAAGGCAGCAAGCTAAACGATGAAGAGAACAGTCATGTCGGCATCAAAATATATATAACTACCAAGTCGGCTCATAAAAGGTGACACATCAGTTTTCAATGGACATGTCGGCTTATTATGGAGACGTAACAACTATATATACCCAGCAAAGGTCACCACGGAAGGATAGAAATCCAAACAAGTCTCTACAACTTCGGATGGGTACAGGAGGTGCAGGAAGATAGTTTCGGATAACATTTTCAGAGGTCTATCCACAAGCTCAACAACCTCAAATGGGTACAGTAGACACCTCTGCAATTCTCGTGGACAATTACAGTGAGAAAGATGACAATCTTCTTCCCCTCGGTGGTGCACATCTCAGTAAAGTAAACACAGTCATTATTTTCAATGGTGAAGAAGGTATCAGGAATCCTACAATAGCACAAACAGTCTCGGCATAATTGATGGCAAAGATCTTGATGCAAGGAACTCTCAGTAATGCACTCTGAGCATTGCTCTCTAGACATAGTCACAATCTCGGCATGATTGTGACCTCACAGTTATACATTCTCGACATTCTAGACAATCAAGATCTTGGTGAAGTAGTAGTCATGGTCTTGTTCTTTAATGAAGACAAGGTCGTGATCAAGATCTTGGTGCAGTGCACATTCAAGTAGAACAACCTCATTGACATGGTGATGAAGCAAGCAATGGTGCAACTAGAAGGACCTCTGTGGTACTATGATGATGACATTGGTGAAATAGTAATGATGATGATGATATCAACAGTAAGAAGAGAATTGGTGTCTTGGTCTTGGAATGGCCTAATAGGTCAAGGTTCATGGTCTTGGTATTCGTCAATTGGAATCTCTATAAGAAGAATTTTGAATAGGTTTTCCTCTCCAAGAGGGAGAGGTTTTGGCCCTGGCAGAAAGCCAATATCTTGTGTTCTTATCTCTTTGCTTTTGGTAACTATTTGATGAATATAAGAAGACACACCCTAATAAGAACAAGTGAAGATTGTGCTAAGAAGAGACATTTAAAATACCTCACAAGTAGTTATCATGTTAGAAGAATCACATTAACTACATTTGCCCTAGCTTCTTCAACACTAGATCTATCCTAGCATTTTATTATAAATAGAGAGGGTTTTTCTCACTCTCTACACATGATCATTATCATCGTCATCACTCTATTCTCATTACTCGTGAGCTCTCCACATTGAATTCAACCATCCTTGTCCTTTGCCCACTTGCAACCAAGAAGAGGTAGAGAGAGCAACTGTAAGGAAGCGTGGGGACTCAAAAGGACCCTCCAATGGAGGAGGACATTACAGACCTGAGTCTATGTTCTACTCGATTAGATGTTTTCATTAATAAAAAACAAAGTTATTTCTATTGGGTTCCTTGTTATTTCTTTTGGGATGTATTTTTTGGTATTTGCAAGCTCTTTTTGCAGGGTTTTTCTAACATAGTTCTTGAAGAGATGAAAGTCTTACTGAAGATCACACAATTTTGCAACATATTTCTTCTTATTTTCTTTGTTGTCAAGTGGATTGTCACCAACCGTATAAAAGTGGATTTTTGGCTCATTTGTTCGAAAATATTCTCCTCACAAAGCATCTGCTTGAAACCTTGAAATTCATTAATAAGTAGTAGACATAGAATATGACCCAATCACCATCCTTGATGTTTTTCAAATGTGTCATTGAAAAATACGAAATTTTCATAGGAAATGCATTTGCAGAATTCAAATGCAATCACCATTGGTTGGGATAGAAGTAAAATCTTGTTGGGAATGAAATTTAGCGAGCACTAATATTGCAAAATGAACTTTGGTTGATCCATCATGGAGATCTTTCAAAACTTTGTTTTGTGTCCTTTTCAAACATTGTAATAAAATACTATCATAGTTATTCTAGAAAAGGATCCCATTTACTAACTTGAATTATGTATACCTTAACCTTAATGCATTTTTCTCATGGAGTTCAGATGACTAGGACTTGTCCCATGGTGCTAGAGGTATTTCAAATCCAAATACCATGAATTTTGGTCAACAAGAATATAAAGGACCTCATTGGTAAGAATATCAATTTCATTGTCCCATCCTTCTTCTTATTTAATATATAATCCTCTGATTTTGATGCTTATTTGTAGAGTCCTTGTATGTGTACTATATGAGTAGGTTTAAAATTGGAGTCATACTCCTAGATGATAGTCATCCATTTTCCTCTCCTTTCCTCTAATTCTCATTGAATGAAAATTGATCTAACCATAGGACGAGGAACAATCACTTTAACATGGTTTTTGAGAATGTAGGGTGTAAAGTGTTGCACAGTCCTAAAAACAACATAGGCTTGTTTTTCCATGGCTAGGTAGTTTACTTTTGCACCTTGTAAATTTGTACTCATAAAGAAAATAGGACATTTATTTCCTTTTTAATTTTTCTACATTAGTATATATGCCAAAGAGTGATCAAATGAAAAAGTGTAACGACAAAACCATGATCAAAATCAAGACTGCATAATATAATTAAGAACCTTAGCTATTTTTTATTATTTTCATAGGCCTCCTTTTCATCTTTATTCCTTTTGAACTCCATCCTTTTTTATCATTGTTTGAAGTGAATTTATGGAAAATCAATTATTATTTTTTGCAAAAAATCAATCTTTTCAAACAAAGATTGCATTGCTTTCTTATTACATGGAAAAATAAATTGATATATAACTTTGAGACATTCCAGATCCATAATGATACCTTGTTTTGATATGATATGACTTAATAGATTATCTTTGGTGATTGTGAATATGATTATCTTTGGATTTAAAGAGATAAAATACTTACAACATCTTTCAAATATTTGTGTAAGATGTGTGATATGGTTTGATCTATCCATGGAATACACAGTTACATCATCCAAATATACAATACCATTACAATTAATCAAACTATGAAAAACAATGTCCATTAATCTTTGTAAAGTTGCACCTATGTTAATCAAACCAAAAGACATCTTTTTATATGAAAAGGATCCCCATTTAGTCTTAGATGTCAGCTTAAACCTATTATCTTCAACTACCAAAACTTGATTATAACTTGAACAATCATCAAGTAAGAAAAACATCTCAGACCCTAGTACGAGTTGCAAGATCTGATCTATAGGAGGTACAAGAATAGAAATGAAGCAACAATAATATCCTCCAAGATTAGAGAGTTTGATTTAACCATAAGAGATACCCTAGAAGACTTTGGGTGCTTTATCTCAAAACAATAGTGGATACCTAGTTGAAGCTTGTGCAATGGAAAAACCACATAGGATACATGTGTTTTAGGGTGCAAGTGAGCCCTTACCATTAGATGATCTCATAGAACTATTGGGATAGTAGACACAAGGGAGAAGCAAGAGACATTTACGATAAAAAAACAACATTGATATTGAGCTTGTCACCTTCATGTAGGAACATAACATAACAAAATTATTTACCATACATTTTGCTCAAAGATTAGGTCCAATTTATGACAACATAATAGATAGATTCGACTAAATCAAGAAATGCCAATGTAATATTTAAAAATTATTTGATTTACAATTGACATATCAAAGGATTGGATGGTATATGGAGAATCAATAAGGAAGGTGATTTGGTCATATTATATAACTCCTTGTTGACTCCTTCCTATTTATATATGTATTGAACATATTGCATGGACCTCTTTTAGCAAGAAAGGACTTGGAAGGAGGATCATGTAGTCCAAGCTTCAAGTTCTCATTGGGTAAATATATGCAGTCATGTTGAGTTATGGTGAATAATTATGTAATTTGTTTATTTCTTCCATCATGGCCGATCTATGAGTCATTTCTTATTGAATGCATATTCAATTTAGATATGCTTGCTATTATATTTTCCTAACATGAATTAGATTAATAAATGAACTATCCTAAAAAAAATTGTTTGTGTAATGTGGTGAATTCAATACTGTGTTGGAATACAAATGTGCATTTTGATTTCTAAATAGATCTATCAATTATATTGTATTCGTTTGTTACACTCTTTTTTTTCCTTGTAATTTTTTCATCCTTACACAATTTAACAAAGATTAGTCAACACCACCAAGTTGGAGGGATCATCTCAAGGGGAAATATTATGATTTGGAGTCTGGACATCTTTGCTTGATGCATCCCATGTGAGAATTGACTCAAGATAAACACCCATGTCAATAGATTAATCGTAAACTATATTTTTATTATCTATGTTTGGGACTTGCACTAATCATGGTCAGATGTTAGAAGAAAAATAAATGACTTCTAGACATTCATGCTTATTGTGGATATTAATACTAGTTGTAGGCTTTCATGATACCTATACTAACATTAGTTAGATTTCAGGAGTAGCCTATGATTGAGTTGTGTCATAATGTATACCCAAGGAGGAGACCCTTGCTCAACACTAGTTTTGTAGACCTAACATGACTATATGTATCTAAGTAGGATATTTAATATATTTTTATAGTTAATTTAAGTGATTCAATGTTACAAGGTACTTTTATGGTTTATATTCATAAGGATTAATTATGTGCCCTTGGGGGTAGACCTGACCTAATAACCTAACCCTAACTAAGTTTGGGGCCTGTTTAAGAGAGGTGAGTAGCTTTTTGTAGGGGGTTTGGACGTATTGAGGAAAATATTGGTTAATTGTGCTTAATACTCCTCTTTATTGTTGGGTTAGGTTGTACCTCGTGAATTGTTGATCATAGTTTCCACCCACAGTTTCTAATTGGTGGGTAGATGATGTAGAGAA
Organism: Pinus tabuliformis; assembly: GCA_031772625.1. Lineage (NCBI taxonomy): Eukaryota > Viridiplantae > Streptophyta > Pinopsida > Pinales > Pinaceae > Pinus > Pinus tabuliformis. Next base: position 377,820,643 of record CM062807.1, read on the forward strand.
GTACTATAACATATAGGTTAGATGTACATTTCTTATTCTAGTTGTATATGGGAACATCATTGTTGAAGGTGAGGAACACTGCGACAATGATTTGCAATCATAATTGACACCGCGTCATGAGGGTCAAAGGTGTGGGTATTTGACAAGTGGTCCCTCCATGAGTTTGAAGGTTGTGTCCTTCTACTTGACCATGATCAGATGGCTTATTTAGATTTTTAATTATGATGATATTGGTTACCTATCATTATTCAACTATGGGGTTCTCATTAGATGAGGATTGAGAGAGTACATCCTAGTTATTGAGATTGAGATGTCTCCATAGCGATTACTATCAACATCTTTGGTTATAAATTGGTTAGGAGGAAAAGCACCTAGGGTGTATATCTTTCCATAAACTTGGTTGTATTAGACTTTGAGAAGACCTAGTTCATATGAGGAGGAAGGGATTTATCAAGGAAATTTGGATAGATAAGTTATACTATTGAATTTCAAGCTTCAACTATTAATTAAGTTAAATTTCTTCTACATGTCCTTCCAATAGTCCTATAAACAAAGTCTAGTTATTTTTGTCCCTTTTAATAAAAAATGATATGTGTTTGTACTTAGTTTTGCTAATAAATTAATTAATGGGAAACATACCCATATCAAGTTAGGGGTTGGTGAAAAAGGATCATTATCATGTTAAGTTATATGAGTGGACTAGTAAGAAATTTGAAACCCTAGTGTATTGGGTGTTCGTGCAACAATATGTGCTCGATATTGATTTGGGGGTAGGGTGGACGGGCAATGCTTCCCCCCCCCCCACCCTCCCGCCCCCCTTATAACACACCCCCTTACCACCCTAACCCAAGGGAGGTGGTTATTATGCTAATCTGACTCCCAATGTTTTGTTATGGAAATAGGGTCTAAAAAATTTCAACGTTTTTCAGACCCCTCAAAACCCAAAACAGACAGTGCCATTGTGTTCATCTCATCGAGAAAATTCTGGTGATATAAAATTTTATCTCAATCGGGTTCCAGAATCAAAAGTCATTACTCCTCAAAGTTTTAATTAATGAACCTTGAGGCCTCACCTTCACCTGCCACGTGGCACCCACGTGGCATGTCTCCCACATCCAATTCCATTGTAGTGTCACTTAAAGCCTGGTGGCATGTCGACATGGCATACCACTTCACCACTGCGGACGAATCCACCACCTAACACACACACACACACATATATAATATACGAGGTCTACCAAACCCCACATGTTGCCAACGAAACCCCTATCCGATGGCTCTTGGCCCACGGAGAAATCAACCAAGACATCAAATGGAGGGGAAAGAGGAAAACTAATATTTTTATTGTATCTTTGGCTTATCTCCTTATAGGTTTACTCAAATTTTAAGTGTGGACACTCGTTGGATGCAAAATTAAATTCCACATCCAACGAATACCCATTAGGCATAATTCTAAAAATACCCACATTGATAAAAATTGAAGATACATTAAAAAAGTGTGTTCCATGGGGTTTAGTGGACCCTGTATATTATAAATAAAGAAATAAATTGCTCAATATCCAACACAATTAATTATGTGATTTTCCTAAGTTAGATTTAGGCTAAGTTTAAAAAATAACTTACTCAATGTTTCAGCAAGTATTCTAAAGAGACTTTGGGTGACTTCTACATGCCTAGCTTAAGCCTATGTAGAAGTACCTACCTAAGCTACAATCATCAACAATTATTCAACTTTATGCTAAGCCTAATTATGTGTCTTTTTTAAATGGGTGGATTCAAAAAAAAATTATGAGGATTTTAAGTACTCAACAATTGTATTTTATTAGCATACAAGAGAAAAAATGAATCTTGAGTTGATTCACATTTCCCCTAGTATAAGTAACTTTATGGTATGAAGCATTGGGATATAACAGCAAGCTTATAAAAATGCCATTTTTTCCAAATATCCCAGTTTTTATGATAGCCTAATTAAGCATTCTCATGAAATTTTCCTATTTTGGCATAATTATCAGGTCAATGAATTGTGATCTAAATTGGATCATTATATTGTTTGTCATCTATCTCAATGCATTTGGAGTCAAAAAAGTGGAGGAATCAACTCAAGGGGTTGTTTTTACGGCTAGACCCAGTTTGGTGAAATGAGGTCTGAAACCTTCTGGGAGCATTTTGAGGCATCAAACGACGTTTTTTGGGGGGTTAAATTTTGTCGCTTCAGCGTCACACATTGTCATGTTATTCTACACACAACAACTTTTCCAACGACGCAAGAAGCGTGTCGATCAAAGTCCATATGCAAAAGTTATGCCACTAAGAAGTTGACCTCCCTGTTTTCATACCTATAGTTCGGGAGGATGTCGTGTCAGCCCCCATTATTCATGGAAAAGGGACTAGCCACATGTTTGTGATGTAAAAGACTCTGGAAGAGTCTATTGTGTAACTCTAGTTAAGAGTTGATGTATTCAAGCTTAACCACTAGGAGGCTATCAGGATGTGTTATAACCGGGCCACTAGGAGGAAGGGGTGTTCCATTCTTTCGAGAGCATTTTGTTCCATAGCTGAGCAAAGATAATGAGGAGAGATAAGAAGTAGAGCACACAGAGAGGATATGTGCATTGTAGTAGCCCACGGGCCATGGGCATTACTTCTTTGTACCTGTGGCCATATTTCCAAACAAATAAAGAGAGCAAAGCGACCTCACCTTCCAGTTGGTTTTTCTCCCGAAAGTGTTTCCCAGAGAGCATATATTGTGTCTTGTGTGTGTGTGTGTGCTTATTTTGTCATTTTCTAATTTTCTGCATAATTTCCATTCGCATGCATGCACTAATTATAGTTAAATCCATAGATTTTAAAGTTTAATAAACAATAATAATGTAGAATTTTTAGAGTATTACCATAATATTATTAGATCTGTTGTGACAAACTGTCCAATGGAATATCCACGGCAGTTTACGGATCAAATTGAGTCAAACAATGTCAAACCATATTGAGAATATGCATTCATCCATTGATATATTAATACCTAAAGACCTCATTCTAATTGAGATCAACATGATCAACTTTCACAGGGACAAATGCACTCATCCTATATGTAGCTATGCCCTAGAGGAATAGTAGTCTCAAGTTGAAAACACCTTACCATGGTTGCTAACTAAATGAATAGGTAAATTTATAGATAATTAGTGGTATGGAAAAGTATGTCTTCGAAATTTTCTAAATAGAAAGAAAATGGTCATGTATCCCTTGATGGCAAGGTCAAGTGACATAATTACACATGTCAAGGAATGGGAGGATCAACAGATCACAACCACCTCTCCTCTCTTAGCTAAAAAAAAGCCCAAAATGGATGAAATATCTTCAAATAAGAAAAGTACACTTAGGTCCACAATTCAACTCCAATGTTGGGCACTACTCTAAAGTAGGTGTTTCAACCTTGCAAAATCCAATTTAAAGTCACGTGGCAACTCATAACCTCCTCCAAAGTAGGGTGCTCCTCTAGGTGAGTGAAAATTTGCTAGTGAAATATCATAAATGATCCACATCAACTATCTAATGATGAAACATGCCTCCAAATATTTGAAGTGCCCTAATTGAATGTGTAACAACACCTAAAAGAACCTCAATGGTGAGATATGCCTTAAAAAATGTAGAAGTGCCTCCAATATGTGGATATACCGTAATTTGTCCTATGATTGGGATCTCAAGTGAGTTCTCACGGTCATCCATGCTAGCAATCTACTACCTTGATCAACTATGAGTGATGCTTGGGCTAAGACCAAACCCAAATGTGTCTTTTAAGATTATGCCGATGACATGGAATTCTCACTAATATCCAAAGGGTTCAAGCCCCATCCATTGTGATTGTTGAGAAAAATAATTCCTCCAAAAATGCAAAAACAACCAACCATTTCAAGTGCTAAAAAATATTATGCATGTCATGATTAGCTCATGTTACTATAATCCTTGAATTTTATACCTACCAATATATTATACACTAGTGTGCCAAAAAATATGATGAATTTTGGTCTTCCAAGTAGGTAAGAATGTTATTGACAGTAATGGCACATCCTTTAACATCAAATTCTATTTTCTACTTTTCAAAGATTTATTATGAGATGAGATGAATGGACTTCGATAAATAGGTTCTAATGGTAGAAGTATTGACATTGAACCCTCGCCTTGTGTAATGATGATGATGTTGTTATACATTAAGATTTGGACTTGACATGTCCATTATGCTTTATTAGATGTTAAATGTTATATTTATTTACTGATGCACATCGTAAAATGAATAAATATGGTGATATAAGTGATTGTGATGCACTTGATATTCAATTTTTGTAGGAAATAGAGAAAGAGAACAAATGTGATGAAATTTCCCATAATGATGTCCTTTTCCATGCAAAACCCAATTTCATGGTTATGTGTTTTCCCTTTGAAAAATCACTTGTATCAACAGTGTGAAACAATGTTGTTTTTGGTCATGAGTTCAAGATTGGCAACAATAATGATTCATGGTCACAATAGCTTGACAATGATTACTAATCGTCACCATTGTTAGAAAAATATGACCATGAATCATCATCATTCTCAAACTTCAACTTAACACTGAAGAAAACACCCCTTCACATCATTAACATTGTTTTCAGTGGGTAAAATTGAAGAACTATTTAATAGGGATGGAATAGTAAAATGATTCCCTGTCACATTGATATATCACCATATATTTTCCTATTTTTCAGGCTAGCATGACCATAAGTCCTCATTGTTATCAAGCTTGAACTCAAGGCTATGGGCAATACTCCACATCATTGGAAGTGTTTTTAGAGGGAAAAATTAAAGAACTACAAGATGAGGATTGTATGGTGAAATGTATCCCATTAACATTGATATATTGAAGTCTATACATCAATCCTATAGCATAGATATTGAAGTTTTTTCAACCATAAACATCCATATAACAATGTCAAAATGAAAACATTTATCTAGGATCCAATTCCAAGTCTCAATCTTTGGCAATTCCAAGTCCTAATCTTTGGAAACTTCTAGGTCATTAGTTTAACAACCCTAGGGACATTGTTAAAACATTGTTTATGAGATAGATGAATATCACAAACCCATCAGTGTATCAATATGCATAAATGCCATTATACCATTGTTACTCTTAGTTATGTTGATATATCAATGTTTAGAAAACAATGTCAACGTTTTAAGTAAATTTAAAAACTACAATTTTTTGAAAGCACTAGTTTTGACATGTAAATGTCAAAACGACATCCTTTTTATAATCTCAAATCTAATAGTGATTATAAAGCTCAACATATATTGTGAAGATTCAATCGATGTAAATGCAAGTTAAAATTAAAATAAACTTTCTCCTATGGTCAAGTCTAAAAATATGAATAGATTTGTTATTCTAATAATCCCAAGGACATGTTTATAGACATTAAATCAATTGTTAATATGGAGATACAAAGGGGTCCAACCCTTGGAATTTCAAAAAAAAATATTGATGTCTCTAGATGCATCCCTAATAATGCCTCAATTACAAAAATCATTAAAAAGGAATTAGAGAAACGCCACATCAGACATTTTCTACAATATTAACATTGAACCTTTTTTTATGAACCTTTAATGGTGATGGAAGGATGGATAAAGAAAACAAACACTAATAAACCCAATGAGAAAGGCCATGGTGAAAATATTGGAAAAAAACAAGGATGAATCAAAGTAAGATATCTAAAAGGAATATAATAGAAGACTTGCAAAAAATGATGAAGAAAGTTTCCAAATTAAGAAACCATAATCAAAGTCTCTTAAAATGGATCAAGAGATTAATGAAAAGAAGAAATGATGCCAAACATAAGCATAATTGAAGATAGTAGATGAAGAGATGATTAAGAGAGTTAAAGTGGAGATCTATTGGAATGTTGAGAAAACCTCTATGTACATATGAAGTCAAATAAAGATGAAAGGGAAAATTGAAAGGTGGAAGAAGTTAGAAATCATCATTTCAACCTCACAAGGGAAGAAAATAAATGGAGGTCATTGGAATATGTTTAAGTTCATATCTAGATTAGAAGTCCAAAAGAGAAGACCAAAAAAAAACACACTCATATTCTATCCAAAATAAATGTTAAAGGAGAAAATACAAAAGATAGAATGTGATAACAAGATAAAAAATAAAATAAAAAATAAAAAAACAGTAAAATATTAAAAAAAAAGTAGAGGCATTAAAATCCCCATTACCAAGAAAGTTTGCAATCAAGACAAAAAGGTGCACATCAACATCCACATTTCTAGTGAAGGGGATAAAACCAAAAATACTCATGGAATCAAAACAAGAACAAATGCACAACAAGATATCATTGACGATTAACAATTGGCAAAGATATGACAATGCATGGAATCAAAGAAAAACCCATGAGAAAAAAACAACAATGCATGGAATCAATGTAAAAATGTGGCAATAGAGTATTGGAGATTGTGACAATTAAGAATCAAATATGGTTGAATGGATAATCAATAATGGCATTATGTAAGCAAAAACCTAAAAAAACATATTACTTAGTATTTTTAACACTTTGAGGATGAAGACCTTCAAGAAAATTGAGAATGTCCTACCCTTACGAAAACTAATATGAATAAACAATTGGTTTTCCCGTAATTAAATCTACATCAATGATGAGTGAGAATTTGTATATAGAAAAGATTATTCATCATTGAGAATTTGTATATAGAAAAGATTATTATAGTCATTTACACAAGTGTTTACAGCTCTTTAATATTATTCTCTTTTGGAATGAGTAGGAGATACTCTCTCATTTCTTAAGAATTGTAGGGCAACTCATCATTATCGTTCTTAAAATGGATGCTCCCCTTCTGTATTTAGTGTATTTAATGTTTATCATGCCATTTTGGAAGTTTGAAAAAATTGAGATCGTCATTATGTGTAACGAAAAATATTTCTATCTTTAATTCTCCCAACTACAAGTGTAGTAATTAACAAAGAAACCCACAAAATAAGATGAAGTCTGCAAACACTATAGTGTAATAACACACATACATTGCAATAATAATTTAACGTTTAGGTGAAATTGAAAGAAGAATAAAAAGGACCAAGAGTATTCGTTGCATAGGGAAAACATCAGCGACAATTAATAATCATTGTTCACAGTTTCATGGAATAAATGCCTCTGGAGGAGGGGGTTCAAGTACAACGCCTCTTGTATCTAACAACCGTACAAGTACAAGATATCCAACACCTAATAGAATTGTTATTGCCCCAGTCAAAATGGCTGTTCTTTGGCCTTTTTTAATCTCTGCTTCAGCTGCAAAATTAATCAAAATAAAGTCTCAGCTTTTTGTCGCTAGAGCACATGCATGCATACCTGTATAAGGTGTATATATAAATTTATACACTCGTAGGGAGAAAGGTGAGTATATCAGGAGAATGGACCATTTTTTTCATAAAGAACACTTAGTGTTCTACCCATAGAATAGAATTATGTTAAGTCAGGGATTTCACTAATTCGGGTTACACAGAGTTGAAACATTCGATTCAAGCCATGGCTTGATATTAATACACCAGTTAAAACAAAAGAAACAGAACAAAGAAAGACGGGAAATGTCTAATCAAATGTTTATAACTCGAACTAGACGATAACACTACACAAATCTCATGTATACATTATTATTTTTTAAAATTTATGGGTGAAGATATTTTTATTTTATTTTATTAATTATTTATTTATTTTATTTCAGAGGAATCCAAGCTCCAGTGACATATGGCTATTAGTAAATCTTTAGGGAATTTATTGCCTGTATTTATCACCAATTGAGCTGCCCCCTAAAATTAGGTAAAAAAATATTAAATAACCAACCCCAACTAGACACAGGCATTTAGGACTCGTCACTCAACACTTTCTAAATTTGTCAAGCTATAGGATAACACTAAACAAATATCACTTATGCATTAGTTTCTAAAATTTATAGTTAATGAAAATCAAATAACCAACCCCAACTATTTCTCTAAAACAAAGGCAATTAGGACTCAACAACACACTTCCTACGTTCGTCTCCTTTTGAATTATTAGCACTATACAAAATTGCCACGATCTCTTTACCAACTAAAAATATGTTCTAGCATCACTAGAGCAACAACGATTCCAAATGATTCTTAAAGTGTGTGCTGGTATTACTTACGTTACAATGACTCCAAATTATTTTCTATGTTCAAGCATGGAATCCTTTTCTAGCATCAATTGGAATAACCGTGTATCACTGAGTATAGCATCCTGAGTTTCAATGATTCCAAATTATTCTCTATATCAAGTAGAGAATCATTTTCTAGCATCATTCGGAAAAATTATATTTCAATCAGCTTGGAATATGACTGGACTATGTATTTGAAGGACTAAACAAGAACAATGTACTGTTCCAAAGAAAGAACGAGTATCTCTAATCAGCAAGGCAGTATCACTGATATACTAATTAATAATAAGAATTAAACCCTAGACTCTAAACTAGAAAAATCAAAGAAACACTTCTCTTTTAAGTGAATGATTCTGTTTTTCACTCCACAATACCAAATTTCAAATGGAGATTCCACTCAAACTACCATGTGTTATATCCTAAATGAACTTGATTGGTTGTATCCTGCTCACTAAAACTCTAGATTGAGTTGGGTTAGTGCGTCAATGAGAACAATATAACATTCTAGTTTCTTCTTTATTTCTCACATTGCGTTTTCAATATGTTTTGGTAATCCAAGCAAATTTTAAAAGACTTGAATTTTTTTGATCTTGATCCTCATTCCTATGTTTCAAGAAACTTGGAATGGAAGAATGACTACCATCTTGGGTGCAATAAAATGCACTGCACTAAGCAAGAGTATACTTTCTACATAGAGTTAGACTCTAAAGTTTAGACTATTAATCAAAACTAGAGATGGGAAACTCTTATTTTCCAAGGAAACTATTCTTCTAGAACTACACATTTCAACCAATGAAGATGTAATGTTCCTAAGTAGGAATATAAGTGATATTTATTATTAAGCATATAATCTCTTCAGCAAATATAAAAACGAAAAATATATTAAGCACCCATGGAAACGCTGGAAATAATGAACTGCTGAACCATTTTATTACTTCTTTGAGGGCAAAATACAATAGATAATAGAGTGGTGCACCGGGCTTGTCTCAATGGACAAGCATGACCAAACCCAGGTGAGAAATGGTTGAATCGATCACTCCCTCAACTGCTGCACCAATCTGCACTGCGCTGCCCAGAAAACTGCCCTTTCTGCTGACTTCAAATGGCTGGAAACACCACTTCCCGTGCTCAGAAAATTACGGAAAATTAACTCTGGCCTCTCCACCAAATACCCAGAATAACCCACGAAGGAATTGGCCAAATGTTGACCTTGAAATTTTGGCCCAAATTCCCCTTAGCTCCTCTCATTGTTGGCAGAGTTGGGACCCCTGTTTGACCCCTTAGATCTACCCAGAAAATTCTATAAATTTAGGAGTGTAATCCTTTCCCAAAGCTCAGAAAAACCCAGAAAAGGTTTCCCTTGGTTCCAGCCTTCAAAAATTGACCTTTCACACATGACCCTCCTCTAATTTCGAATTCTATTGTTGTGACTGATCCTATCAATCTCTTCTCTTCCAACTCCAGCGATGCTCCTCCAATGGTCCTCCAAGTGATCTCCTACTTCTTCCGGCCAGTTCCAGCTCTACAATTCCTTCCTCCGACTCCCACGTGAGCCCAGTGATGGCTCTCTATGCAAGCCCAGGTGACTGTAAATCGAACTACTCCAATGCAACAACCTCCTGCTCCAAAACTCTCCCGGAAGGTTGATCCTCCACTGTAGCTTCAATGCCCAAACTCCCCCGGTAGTTGCTGCCTGGATGAACCCACAAGCAACACCTGCGTGTTCCCCTTCTGCGTCCTCCAGAAACACGCACTGGCTGAGACAAATGTTGAATGATATGACTGTGAAACTCCACCGGCTCTCCTCCAAGGTAGTACAAATTGCCTTCCTAGGGTGGCACTCAAAGTCCACCGAAGCAAAGGTTGAGATCTCCACTCGGAGACACTCGTGTGCTAAACAGCACAGTAACCCGGCTAAGCAACTCGAGCAACTAAGGTTGAGTTCAATATGTCAAAAGATAAGATGCTGAAATGAGGAGAGTTGTCTTCATTATATAGATTTCGTAGAGCACTTTTACCTCCATTTTCCCTCCATCGTGGGTCCCTCACTTAACAATCGATTTCCCCTCCATGCAAATCGAATTAGGGAATGTGTATTCTCCTAGTGTGGGTGGCCCCCACGTACAAATTAACCACATCAAAATAACTTCTACTAAGTCTAGCCCCCTAATAAAATCAAATGGACCCCATCACCTCCAAAATCGGCTCCAAAATGTAGAAATTAATCATGTTCCAAAATAATTTAGGAAGGGACATTACAGAAGATTTAAAATAAACAAGTCCATATCTTATCATGGTCCAAATTCTTTTAAGATAGTGATATTATGGTCATAGTATATATTTGTTGAGGTCTACCTATCCATTAAAGGCTTTTAAATCTTTTAACTTTTAATGTTTATTCAATGGTGTATAATCTTACAATTTTGTAGTAACGTACTATTTCTCGTAAGTTGAGAATGTAATTCAATGAACACTTCTATTTGTCGATGACTGAAGCTCCTCCACACACTGCAAACCGGTTGACCTAGGAGATAACCTCCATGCGAAGGAAAGCATCAAAGCTAATTACATAAATTAGGTAATAAAAGAAAATACCTCAAAATTTCTATATAATAATCAATGAATGCACTAAAACTATTCTAGAAAAATGTGAGGGTTTTGGAGATATGTTAGTAGAGGGCATTGTATAAATTCACAAACCTAGAAGAGATGTTTGATGTATTTCCCCCTGTCACATTGCATGCACAACCATCTGTATGACCTATTCTTGCCAGCTTACATTTGATGGCAAAGCCTTGATAAAGGATGAGACATCTAGCCCAAGGGGTTAGATCAAGTTGTTGTTGCCAATGTTGGCGGGCATTTGGCTAGCTCCATCCCAACGAGTGCTCAGTTCGAATCCCCTTGAATTAGATGTACTAGTCTACACCGACAAGTTTACTAAGGATGTTATCCAATAATATGGGGAAGTAACCCTTGGATTTCCCCATGATGTTTTCCTTTGAAGAACGATGAGCCATCTAGTTATTATATGTTCATTCCCAAAAGTGACATCCATATAACATCAATTATTTTCAGCAATTTGAATTTTGGATCTTTTAATTCTCTAATTAAGCTCGTCAACAATTGAGCGTCTCTCACTGATCTATCTATCGGGCACAAGTTACATATCTAAAGATGCAGTTACCATTAGACCATACCTTCCAAGATCAATAAGTTTAGTCGAAGTCCTATGGTCTCATTCCATCTCAATTACTTATGAAGTAACGCTACTTCGAAATTGTCCCATGGATCAATAAAGGATATAATGTCCATAAAAATGGTCTTGAATTCTTCATTCGGTTTTTAGAAAGGTTTCTATAGGAAAAATTGAGCTCCTTTATCAAAGTCCCAAACATCTTACTAACAAAAGAATCCTTTGTTGGATAAGAACTTTCCTTCAATTCTAAAAGGAGAAACTAGAGAACCTAGTGAAGATTTAACAAACCAAATAGTAATAGTGTCAATTAACCATCCATATACATGGGTTACCCTAGGAGAAAAATTTTCTCCTACATTGCATATTGTTAGCCAATAGCCCTACCATGATCCATAGATAACTAAACCTTAGATGCCTCCCATCAATGATATGGTCAATGCATTCATCGATCTTGCATACTCATTCGATGAAGTTGGGTCATCTATTGTGAGGTACTTCAACTATTTTTGCATTCAAGTGCTTTTATCTAATGTTTAAGGAATTCTAGTATGGATCACACGTTGAAATTTAATTATTGGATTATAGACTACTATTGGTTGTGTAATTGCTCCTCTACTTCATGGTGGTTATCATGTGTCCCAAGTCCACAATGACCTTCCTTAGGGTCCTCCTTTCACTGTCTAGCAGAGGCACACATAGGAGGCTCTCCATGTTATTCATAATTAATATTTGTCATCATTCCCCTATATCCATTATCCCACCTTTTGATTGGCTGTTGTCAATCGCTCGTACTGGTTCACTAATGGCATTTCACTGTCTAGGAGGGGCACACATAGGAGGCTATGATAATGGTAGTGCTCCATGTTATTCATGATTAATATTTGTCATCATTCCCCTATATCCATTATCCCACCTTTGGATTGGTTGTTGTCAATCACTCGTACTAGTTCACTATTGGAAGCTATAAGAAAATAAAGAGCATGATCCAAATGTTAAAATGCAAAAGAATGACAAGGGATGTAAAGCAAGCAAAAGACAAATTTAGCTTGATCTCTACCCCTTCTTATATAGCCACTCATCCTTGAGAGTATCCATGCTTAACACGCTTATCAAGGTAAAGGGAACTCTCAATAAACATCTCCATTTTGATGAAGCAATAAATTTCCCACAATGTTATTAGAACCGGACCAGTAAACCGCCCAGACTAGGAACTAATCAAAACCAAACCAGAACCAGTGAAAAAATCGGTCAACCAAAAACACACAATATTCAAATTTTAAAGAAAATTTGCATATATTCATGTGCATCCATCTGAATCCAAACCATTTGTACACAAATAATCAAAAGTTCTCATTTATAGAGCAAGGGTGCACATAACCAAAATAACACCAAGTGCAATCCATCTTTGAACCGAAAATACATCAAAAAACAGGACTTAGATGGCCTCTAGCATCCAAAAAAATTCATGCTACAACAAATACCTACATATCATCAAAATCTTTCCTATATTGGGATCTTTGTCATCAATATCACCCTCTAAGCATTAAAATAACATAAAAAAAAAAGCTTAGCATGTCAATTCAAGATTTTGTTTGAGCGATGGGTATATTTTTAGTAGGATCATGATAGAGGAGTTCAATAATCAATGCCACTAACATCAAGGTACATAGAGGTATTGGTGCTTTTGATTAAACGCTAGTTCGATACCCTCATACATGATAGAATCCAATGGAAACATTGCAATCCCCCAATTCTGGAATCTTAAAAAACTGTTAAGTTTGTTGGATTTTGAGTGAGATCTAAAATTCTACTTTCTCCATATGAAATCCAAAGGCTGGAACCACTCTCAAACATCCTGAGTCATTTCATGGTAATGTTAAAATTTTAACTAAAAGGATGAAAATGAAAGATAAAGGAGAATGTCACTTTTACTTTAAGAATTTAACATTACCATGAATTGCATAGCAATTGTAGTGCCATAGGCTTGAAAATTAGGCACCTATTGCGGGCTAGTGCCCAGCTAAGATAAAAATTAAAAGGAAAGTAGCAAAATAGGCCCCACTTGCTGAGTTATATGTGGTTTTAAACTTTTATTGTACCAACCCGGCCAAAAATGGTTCAAGTCACTGGTCCAAACCAGTTTTTTCCTCAAAATGATCGGACCAGCCGGTTCAGACCGGTTTGGTCTGGTCCCTATAACATTGATTTCCCATCATTAAAGGGGTATTATATGGTCATTATTGATTGATAAATCCATAAAGCTTGTTCAACAACTTAAATAAAAGCAATAAAGAAAAAAGCAAATATTGGGGGCTTGGAAAAACAAAGGTGAAGGAAGGTGTTGAAGCCCCGAAAATCGGGTCGACAACAAGGGGGATACCCACCCGGTCCGGACCTTGGTTGGCAGCTCCTTATCCGTTTGGTATAGCGGGTCCGACTGGGGATGATGGGACCAGTTTCCCAATCTAAGGGGTGTGTGTGTGTGTAGAGTTGGATGCTGTTGATCTAAGGGTAATTTTAATCTAATTTAAATCAAACTTCTAAACTAACTCTATGCTACTGTAATCTAATGAGAAACAACACATCTAATCTACGCTAACCCGGGTGTATTTCTTCTGTTATGCGATCTAAAAAGATTTCGAACAATAACTGGTAATAAAGATCATTCAGCTATCATAAGAATAGAAATCAATTAAGATAAACCATTCTGCGTAAGAAGTTAAGCAAAACAGTTGTGAACAACATATCGCATAATAAGTTATTCATATATCAAGCACAAATAAATGACTCCACCGTACAGAAGTGCCAAATGGTAACCCACACATTCATGCATTAACATATAAACAACTGAAAACTACATATCACTTTAAGAATATGAACAGAAACATGCCAAGAGATAAAAGTACCATTTATGACTGGTTCCACTCATAAGCTTCAAGCAATAACGATTTACCTCTACTTGTTCTAACATCTACTAAGAGTACAAAAGTGCAACATCAGTAGCAGACATTAAATGCAAACATTAATAAATCTCGATCCATCCATTCATCAAAACCTCCTCTGAGGGTGCAGAAGTGCATGTTCTGAGGACAAGTTTTTGACAAATTTCTGGACCCTTCTCTAAATGCATGAGAAGGGTTAAAATACTACTTCCTAATTCTAATAATAGTATTATTACAAAATTTAGGATGTGGTTTTCAAATGACCGTCCTTTTTCTAATCTAGTTAAAAAGAAAAAACAACATTCTAAGTAAGGCTACTTTTGAACTTGGTCCTTAAAGTTGCAAGTATCCAGCATAGGCTTAAGAAGAGTCGGTTCACTGATTTCGGCGCTGAGCTGTGCTGTGAAAACAACATCTACGAGAGCTGGCGCTATTTTTTCGGCCGCGTTTGTGATGCACTTCACCGTCATCCATTGGTTGTGCGGCTTGACTAAGTACGTCCAGTAACATTCCCAATTCAACCTGGCTAATGCGTGGATTTCTCTCTCCTTTGCTTGCGCTTTCTGCTTCCAGTTGTAACCTCTTTGGTAGATACCCCGGGGTGGTCTCTGCGATTAAATTGGCCCTGTGTAAATTTTCATTTACACAGTCGATGAGAATGCTTGCCTGTGTAGCCGTTGTCTCCGCTGCCTGCTCCGCCTACCTGATTTGATCGTCCCATCTTTTAAAGAGCAGTTCTTTATGGTTTTCGTTTATCCTGGGTGCACCTGCTCTTCTTCCTTCATCATCATCCTGCCATGTTAAATATTACGTCACCCTTCTGTCACTCTGATTTTATCGCTCAGCTCGCAATAGTGACTCCACTGTGATATTTTACGTCCCAACTCTTCCTGTTGCTGCAGTAGTTGCTCATTTAAGCCAATAGTTTCTGAAACAAATTCTACCAGCTTAGGCTCATCCTTATGCATTTCTTGTAAAGTCTGCAATTGTTTTCCTTTTTCGTCGAGACTTCTTTGATAGCCTATCTGCATCTGTTGAAAGTCTTCCTGCAGCTTCTCGAGCTGTTTGGAAGCTTCAGTGTTAGCATTGGCTTGTTGCAACTGTTGTTGTAGCAGCTGTATCTAGTCTTCTTGTTCTTCCAATAGTTGCTGAACTTCCGATGCCTTATCAATAGTTGCAGAAGCATATGCTCCTGCGATCTGAGACAGCTTAGTGAGGTTTTTAGTTGGGTTATTATTGGGGTCTTTCCATAAGACATCCAATTGTTCGGCATCTTGTGGCAGTGTATTTTCTAGTTTTCTTTTCTTCCTCTGCTTCCTTACCACTGCTTTGTGTTGGGGACTATAGAATACATCCAGTGGGGGAATTTCTTCTACATTAAGTAGAAGCTCAGAAGGTGGAGCGATAGGAAAATGCTCCGTTTCTGTGACACTGCTGACTATGGTCGAGACCACTTCTTGCACTACCTGTGTATTGTTCACAGGTGTTTTCGGGGCTTGCCCTTCAAGATTGATCAATTCATTGAAGGTTTCCCATTCTTTGTCCAGTTCTGTTGTGACGAGCGGTGCTTCGATGACAGGAGGGGGGACATCTCTTGGCGGGGAGGCGATAACTTGTTGTTGAGACATTGCACTTGACTGAGCTGTATCCTTAGTTGTTTCTTCGGTTTTTCCTTGGTCGTATCCAGACTCTTTAGGATGCTCAGGCACTCCTTGTGCAGTGTTGGATTTAGATCTGGAAGTGCTAGAGTTTTCGCTGAGGCTAATGCTCGGAGTTGGTTCTCTAGCGGGCAGTCGCAGCTTCTCTAGCGGAATACTGGCCAGCCTTCTTTCCCTGTATAACATGAATCTTTGGAGGTCATCTGGAGACAACCTCGACCGAGCTTCTCGCAAAACTTCTTGGAGCGAACTTCTATTCTGAAATAGATCATCAAACAAATCTTTCTTCCCAGAGAACACTCTTATTTTGACGTTCGTGGTGAACTCTTGGGCGATATCATTTGGGTCAAATGGCCTTGCTGGGAATTTAAATAATTGAAGACACGTCACATTCTCCACTTCGCCGAAAGCGTGTCCTACATCGAACAATGAGAAGGCCCCACAAGCTACAGGAAATTGAGGCCATATGGCCTTCTTTTTGTCTTTTAGGTCTTTGGTCAGACCGCCTTCTGAACAAGTTTGATAAGCAATTTCCCGAGCCAAAAGTTTATCAGGGATATATAGAGGTAGGACATGTGGAGGTACAGTGCTTCCAAAAACTCTAACATAAGTAAACCATTCTTCCCCGAACCATCTCGCGATGGGGATGATGTCGATTTGTGCCTCGGGAGAGCACCTCGGGAGGTCTTTATCATACATTATTCTATACAAGGGCAAAATGAGCCCGTGGCAAATCTGATAGAAGTGAGGGGCAAACTGAGAATCCCATAACACCTTATGATAGACATGGATAGGCAATGAGTCTTGGGTAGTCCATTTCCAACCCATAATAGGGAATTTAGACACAAGACAAACATAATCCATAACATATGCAGACAGATAAAAAGGAGGATAGACCCTTTGAGACAAGGATCTTTTAGACCGGTAACTGATAACAGCCGTGTAAAGATTATCAGAAAGAATTTTGGCCCAATCTACAATATCGGCGTTTGTGACAGCATCAATCAATGGTAGCCATTCAGACGAAAACTTGTTGATATCCGGCATCCCAAATAACCTACAGAGCATGGCCGCAGCAAAACAATATGGAGAGGTGAGGGAACCAGTGCTGTACATACCATTTTTGTCCTTTTTGAGTGGCTCCTCTTTCCTAGACCAATCTTTGGTGGTGTCTGATAGGTCTGGGTTCTCTGCCGCAAACTTCTTAACTAATTGAGCATTATAGGTCATTTGTGGTTCAGGAAGATGATACATAAGCTTCAAGTCTTGCGCAGCGAATGATCCGATGAGCCCATGTCCTTGAACTTTGAATTGTCTGTTGTTCATGTCTGCATCATCCAGTATCCATTTGATCATATCCGTATATGGTAGGATTTTGGGTCTTGCCGCTATTCTGTGAAGAAATGAACATGCTAGGTCCTCTAAGGACGCCTCAGAAGAGCGGTGCGAGCCCGCGGAAGCAGCAACCTTCATTATTCTAGGATTTTCCTCTTCCAACAGCCTGTACATGCTTTCCCATGTTGATATTCCCGCGTCTTTGTTACAGGCTGTGTCTGTATACAAAGGCGCCATCTCCTTCGTCTTTTCCTTTGCTTCGGAGCTTTGAGCTTTGTGTTTCTTTCCCATTTCTTCCTGCGTCTGTGTTTGAATCGTCTTAGCTCTTCGTTCCTGCAAATTACGAGTGAAATGGAAATGACTGATCCAGAAAGGTGATGGGAGAGTTTTAAATGCAACAGATGTATCGAATATGCCACCTTACGTGAAGTAAATCTTTACAAAGGCACACGTCTTTAATTCACTTAATAACTGACAACTAATTCATTTACTATCATTAAAAGCGCATGATTTCGAGTCAGATTATGGTAAGTGGCTTTTCTTTGAATGGCGTGCCCGAAGGATTCGTAATGAAGTGATTTATGATTTGCTTACGTAAGCTCGCATAGCGCGCGATCGCAAGTCGCACCATCGCAAATCGCACGGGTGTAATATCGCAGCGATCGCAACATCGCAGATCGCAGAACTTTGATGTTTGCCAAATCATGTCGGTTCATTTCTGCGATATGCGATCTCGCGATTGGCGTGATCGCAGATCGACGAATCCTTAAGTTTTTTCTTTATGAGGATTACTTTGTTGCGACGCGATGACGTTCTTAACACGAGGATTTTGCGCATATCGATATTTAAAGAAAAATGGAGGTATTTCCTATCTTTTGCAACGCAACTTTAAAGATTTTCTCTTTATCATAGACTTAGGTTTTAAAATGTTCAAAAGACTTACCTAAGCCCATGATGGTAACCTTATCTTGAGGGAAGGAAACTCTTGTTTTTTCTAAAAATTAACTAAGGGTCCCCATTCATTTAAGTATTATGGTCAACACTTAAATGAACTAGGGGGGGTTGTTGCTGGCCACAACAATTGGCGATTCACTTGGGAGAACCAGTTATCTCTGATCTTCTATTGACGTTTTCAAACTCCTGAAAAAAATTCTCAGAGAACTTAAACTTTATTATAAAAAGATAGAGCATATCATACTTCAACCTGTCAATGATGTTTTGTTTCAACCTTTTTCTATTTTGATTACTTGCATCCTCAGCTTTGTCCTTGCATTTACATCAGCCATTACTTGGTCTTGTAAAACATAAAATAAAGTTTCCCCTGTGTAGCAGCCTTTTTTTTTTAAAATATGCTCCTTTGTCGCAGGTAGAGCCTCTGCTGCCAGCAGGCGTCCATAGCCTCGACAGGGTTACCTATTACCCAGTAATGATCCTTTATCTTGCTTAAGGTTATCTACAGCTTTTTAAGAGAAAAACCCATTTTGACACTTTTTCCTTTTTATTCTCTAAAGAACAATGTCTTGGTTTGGTGGCCAAATTATGACACAGTCATTCACTTGATTTACACTTTTGCTGAACAAGCTGGCTCGTGATGAGACCCCTTGTCTTTTGATTGCAACAATCTCGAGTCGTTGCCCTGTTTTGGTAGACAATATTGGCAAAGTCAGCAAGTTATAATATCTGTAAACATGATAAGCCGGCTCGTGATGAGACCTCTTATTCTTTGAGATATAGTGTTTCTTTTTGGGTTGTTCCTCTGAATGTTGCGATCTCCTTTAGCAGGGAGGAAGTCAAATTTCCTTTCCTTAAGAAAGTTCTGGACGACAATGATAGAGTTGTTTGGAAATGGCTGTTTCTACAGAGAATCTTTATTTCATTATTGATACCTTTCATTGTACTGACATAAAACAATTTCTTTACCGAGGTAGCTTTCTTCAGATTTCTTGGAGTTGAAACTAGCATCATATCCGAGCTAAAGTTCTAGTGATAATAAAGATTAAGCTTTCAAAAGATTTGTTGTTCATAGAAGCAGAAGTCTAATATTTTTGACAGAGAAAAAGTGTCCTTAGTAAATGTCAAATGTTGTTAACCATAGCAAACCTTATTATGGAGGCAAATATTTAACTATTATGAGAGATAGACATTTTCTAGGGTTATGTACAGAATAGGGATAATCCCTTCTCTTATTTTGCCTATCAATTATCAAAAGCAAACCTAACAACCTAGCTAAATTACTCCTACTCCTATTCTAGCTATATACAGAAAATTAGCTAGGTGAAATGATATTTCCAATGGAACCATCTCTTCATTTTTATTCCTAGCCGTTTGTAACCTCCAAACATCAGTATTAGGATCCTAATTTTCCTTGGACTATTAATGTTGGATGTGGGATAAGAATGCATGACCTCAGTTGGAATTCTGTCTGATATTTCTTTCTCACGAAAACTTCTTTCCAACTGGATACCTATTGGATCATCAAAATTAGGATGTACTTCTGTTATGGATTGATGACTTCGTAATAGGAAGGATGATAAGCCAGGTTGTGAATATGATTTTTTAATTTCAATGGCTTGTAACATACTGTTCGTTAAAGCTGAGCTTTTAGCGATCTGGTTTAAAAGGAAATTTTCCATATATAAATCACTAAATGGTTCGATGCAAAATAGATGGAAATTCCCGGAAAGATCTTTATCAATTGGCGCGAATGGCCAATAAGTTTCGAAAGGTACTTTCCTTGGTTGATGGTGTTCTGGATGCCAAAGAAGTTTCTTAAGAAAGTCTGACATTGATTGATGTTGAAATTGAGAAAGTTCTACACTTCCTTGACACAGCTTATCTTTCCAAAATGGTGGCATGTCTTTCGAATGTTCTTTGATAAGATGCTCAACATGCCACAAAAATCTATCAAAAGTCTGAAGATTTAAAACAAAATCCGATTTTGTACAAAATGGGTGCAAGTGAGAAAGAAAGGGATGATTATCTGTACAAATAGTGTTACAGCACAACTGGGATTTACTTGTAATATCTTGCTTCTCACAAGAACTGGCCAGAATTATGGGATCCGAGTAACTTCGAATTCCGTCTTGTGAATCAGAAGATAAGTTATGATTGTGAGCAGGCCCGGAGGTTTCATCATAATATGAATCATAGATCGGGACATTACCTTGGATAGTAAAATCATGTAAATGATCTTTTACTTTGAGATGAGGATTGACTGATATGATTTCTGAATTAGGATATCTCTCATTATCTGAGCTTAGTTGAGTCGCTTGAGACAACTCAAAAACATCATCGTTGTCAAAGTAGCTATCATAAATGATTTTACAGGTTTCCCTAGATTTCTCTTTTTCGTCATATATTTTCAGACAAGGAAGGTGAAGTGGTTCTTGTTTGAAAATGGCCGAAGGATGTTCTATAACTGTCTCATTATCCTGAAAACCTAATGATGGCTTGTTTGAATAATCCTCTGGGTTTCTTGAGATATCTTTAATATTGAGAGGGGAGAAATTATCATCACTAAAAACATCCGGATAAAGAGAAAAATGCGATTCTGGAACAATGCATTTGAAAACATCATGGAAAAATCTTTGTTCATCAGATTCATCATAGACATCGGGCTTTAGATCATACCTTTGTGTACTGATACTTTTTGAAAGAGAAATAGTTTGTTGTTCTAACCTTGGGACTTGCATTTGTTGATTTGCAATGATATTATCTGACCTTGTATCAAAGTCATCTTCTGGTTCCAAGGTAGACTTTCCTCCAGCATTCTCGCTTTTGTCTTCTTGCATTAGAGCATGCATGACTCCCAGGCTCTGGGGACTTTCTTCATCATGGCTGATTTGTATATTCAACTTGGAATCCTCATTCATGTTAGAAGAAAATGAGACAAAGGTTGAACTAATTTCTGCTTGATCAGTCACAGGAGGTAGGGAATATTCAGCATAATCTGAAGATTCTTCATCCGTGAATTCACTTTCAAGATCATACTTTAGACAATTAAGATGAAATCGCATATTAAAATCCCTAACAGATTCATCTTGTTTCCGTAGATAATCAATTTCATCATATACCTGGTCATAGTCATAACAATCAAATTCAAAAATGAAAGCCTTGACAAATTGGTCCCAGCTGTGAATTGATGCAACTGGGAGGTTTCTGCACCATTTTCTAGCTTCTGCTGTGAATGTAAGAGTGAAAATTCTGCATAAAATGCCTTCATCAATTCTCTGAATATCAGAACTTGAAACTCTTTGAATAAATTGAAGAGCATGATTAAAAGCAGAAGAATCATTCTTACCATTGAATTTTACCTGAGACAAGAGTCTTACCACTTCTGGTGGAGTGTTGGAAGAGGTAGGAACGTGGATGCAACTCCAAATAGGAATTTTACGAGCAGCCATCCTGATTCAAATCTTATAATTGAAAATCATTCCAACAGACACTATGTTCAGGCCCTCCTTCTAGCGCCAAATATGTTGAAGCCCCGAAAATCGGGTCGACAACAAGGGGGATACCCACCCGGTCCGGACCTTGGTTGGCAGCTCCTTATCCGTTTGGTATAGCGGGTCCGACTGGGGATGATGGGACCAGTTTCCCAATCTAAGGGGTGTGTGTGTGTGTAGAGTTGGATGTTGTTGATCTAAGGGTAATTTTAATCTAATTTAAATCAAACTTCTAAACTAACTCTATGCTATTGTAATCTAATGAGAAACAACACATCTAATCTACGCTAACCCGGGTGTATTTCTTCTATTATGCAATCTAAAAAGATTTCGAACAATAACTGGTAATAAAGATCATTCAGCTATCGTAGGAATAGAAATCAATTAAGATAAACCATTCTGCGTAAGAAGTTAAGCAAAACAGTTGTGAACAACATATCGCATAATAAGTTATTCATATATCAAGCACAAATAAATGACTCCACCGTACAGAAGTGCCAAATGGTAACCCACACATTCATGCATTAACATATAAACAACTGAAAACTACATATCACTTTAAGAATATGAACAGAAACATGCCAAGAGATAAAAGTACCATTTATGACTGGTTCCACTCATAAGCTTCAAGCAATAACGATTTACCTCTACTTGTTCTAACATCTACTAAGAGTACAAAAGTGCAA
This sequence comes from Pinus tabuliformis, assembly GCA_031772625.1. Classification (NCBI taxonomy): domain Eukaryota; kingdom Viridiplantae; phylum Streptophyta; class Pinopsida; order Pinales; family Pinaceae; genus Pinus; species Pinus tabuliformis. The sequence continues at coordinate 377,843,119 of CM062807.1, forward strand.
CATCAGTAGCAGACATTCAATGCAAACATTAATAAATCTCGATCCATTCATTCATCAAAACCTCCACTGAGGGTGCAAAAGTGCATGTTCTGAGGACAAGTTTTTGACAAATTTCTGGACCCTTCTCTAAATGCATGAGAAGGGTTAAAATACTACTTCCTAATTCTAATAATAGTATTATTACAAAATTTAGGATGCGGTTTTCAAACGACCATCCTTTTTCTAATCTAGTTAAAAAGAAAAAACAACATTCTAAGTAAGGCTACTTCTGAACTTGGTCCTTAAAGTTGCAAGTATCCAGCATAGGCTTAAGAAGAGTCGGTTGACTGATTTCGGCGCTGAGCTGTGCTGTGAAAACAACATCTACGAGAGCTGGCGCTATTTTTTCGGCCGCGTTTGTGATGCATTTCACCGTCATCCATTGGTTGTGCGGCTTGACTAAGTACGTCCAGTAACATTCCCAATTCAACCTGGCTAATGCGTGGATTGCTCTCTCCTTTGCCTGCGCTTTCTGCTTCCAGTTGTAACCTCTTTGGTAGATACCCCGAGGTGGTCTCTGCGATTAAATTGGCCCTGTGTAAATTTTCATTTACACAGTCGATGAGAATGCTTGCCTGTGTAGCCGCTGTCTCCGCTGCCTGCTCCGCCTGCCTGATTTGATCGTCCCATCTTTTAAAGAGCAGTTCTTTATGGTTTTCGTTTATCCTGGGTGCACCTGCTCTTCTTCCTTCATCATCATCCTGCCATGTTAAATATTTCGTCACCCTTCTGTCACTCTGATCATAGTCACTCTGCAAATCTACCACCTGATTGGTGATTTTATCGCTCAGCTCGCAATAGTGACTCCACTGTGATATTTTACGTCCCAACTCTTCCTGTTGCTGCAGTAGTTGCTCATTTAAGCCAATAGTTTCTGAAACAAATTCTGCCAGCTTAGGCTCATCCTTATGCATTTCTTGTAAAGTCTGCAATTGTTTTCCTTTTTCGTCGAGACTTCTTTGATAGCCTATCTGCATCTGTTGAAAGTCTTCCTGCAGCTTCTCGAGCTGTTTGGAAGCTTCAGTGTTAGCATTGGCTTGTTGCAACTGTTGTTGTAGCAGCTGTATCTGGTCTTCTTGTTCTTTCAATAGCTGCTGAACTTCCGATGCCTTATCAATAGTTGCAGAAGCATATGCTCCTGCGATCTGAGACAGCTTAGTGAGGTTTTCAGTTGGGTTATTATTGGGGTCTTTCCATAAGACATCCAACTGTTCGGCATCTTGTGGCAGTGTATTTTCTAGTTTTCTTTTCTTCCTCTGCCTCCTTACAACTGCTTTGTGTTGGGGACTATAGAATACATCCAGTGGGGGAATTTCTTCTACATTAAGTAGAAGCTCAGAAGGTGGAGCGATAGGAAAATGCTCCGTTTCTGTGACACTGCTGACTATGGTCGGGACCACTTCTTGCACTACCTGTGTATTGTTCACAGGTGTTTTCAGGGCTTGCCCTTCAAGATTGATCAATTCATTGAAGGTTTCCTATTCTTTGTCCAGTTCTGTTGTGACGAGCGGTGCTTCGATGACAGGAGGGGGGCATCTCTTGGCGGGGAGGCGATAACTTGTTGTTGAGACATTGCACTTGACTGAGCTGTATCCTTAGTTGTTTCTTCGGTTTTTTCTTGGTGGTATCCAGACTCTTTAGGATGCTCAGGCACTCCTTGTGCAGTGTTGGATTTAGATCTGGAAGTACTAGAGTTTTCGCTGAGGCTAATGCTCGGAGTTGGTTCTCTAGCGGGCAGTCGCAGCTTCTCTAGCAGAATATTGGCCGGCCTTCTTTCCCTGTATAACATGAATCTTTGGAGGTCATCTGGAGACAACCTCGACCGAGCTTCTCGCAAAACTTCTTGGAGCGAACTTCTATTCTGAAATAGATCATCAAACAAATCTTTCTTCCCAGAGAACACTCTTATTTTGACGTTCGTGGTGAACTCTTGGGCGATATCATTTGGGTCAAATAGCCTTGCTGGGAATTTAAATAATTGAAGACACGTCACGTTCTCCACTTCGCCGAAAGCGTGTCCTACATCGAACAATGAGAAGGCCCCACAAGCTACAGGAAATTGAGGCCATATGGCCTTCTTTTTGTCTTTTAGGTCTTTGGTCAGACCGCCTTCTGAACAAGTTTGATAAGCAATTTCCCGAGCCAAAAGTTTATCAGGGATATATAGAGGTAGGACATGTGGAGGTACAGTGCTTCCAAAAACTCTAACATAAGTAAACCATTCTTCCCCGAACCATCTCGCGATGGGGATGATGTCGATTTGTGCCTCGGGAGAGCACCTCGGGGGGTCTTTATCATACATTATTCTATACAAGGGCAAAATGAGCCCGTGGCAAATCTGATAGAAGTGAGGGGCAAACTGAGAATCCCATAACACCTTATGATAGACATGGATAGGCAATGGGTCTTGGGTAGTCCATTTCCAACCCATAATAGGGAATTTAGACACAAGACAAACAGAATCCATAACATATGCAGACAGATAAAAAGGAGGATAGACCCTTTGAGACAAGGATCTTTTAGACCGGTAACTGATAACAGCCGTGTAAAGATTATCAGAAAGAATTTTGGCCCAATCTACAATATCGGCGTTTGTGGCAGCATCAATCAATGGTAGCCATTCAGACGAAAACATGTTGATATCCGGCATCCCAAATAACCTACAGAGCATGGCCGCAGCAAAACAATAGGGAGAGGTGAGGGAACCAGTGCTGTACATACCGTTTTTGTCCTTTTTGAGTGGCTCCTCTTTCCTAGACCAATCTTTGGTGGTGCCTGATAGGTCTGGGTTCTCTGCCGCGAACTTCTTAACTAATTGAGCATTATAGGTCATTTGTGGTTCAGGAAGATGATACATAAGCTTCAAGTCTTGCGCAGCGAATGATCCCATGAGCCCATGTCCTTGAACTTTGAATTGTTTGTTGTTCATGTCTGCATCATCCAGTATCCATTTGATCATATCCGTATATGGTAGGATTTTGGGTCTTGTCGCTATTCTGTGAAGAAATGAACATGCTAGGTCCTCTAAGGACGCCTCAGAAGAGCGGTGCGAGCCCGCGGAAGCAGCAACCTTCATTATTCTAGGATTTTCCTCTTCCAACAGCCTGTACATGCTTTCCCATGTTGATATTCCCGCGTCTTTGTTACAGGTTGTGTCTTATACAAAGGCGCCATCTCCTTCGTCTTTTCCTTTGCTTCGGAGCTTTAAGCTTTGTGTTTCTTTCCCATTTCTTCCTGCGTCTGTGTTTGAATCGTCTTAGCTGTTCGTTCCTGCAAATTACAAGCGAAATGGAAATGACTGATCCAGAAAGGTGATGGGAGAGTTTTAAATGCAACAGATGTATCGAATATGCCACCTTACGTGAAGTAAATCTTTACAAAGGCACGCGTCTTTAATTCACTTAATAACTGACAACTAATTCATTTACTATCATTAAAAGCGCATGATTTCGAGTCAGATTATGGTAAGTGGCTTTTCTTTGAATGGCGTGCCCGAAGGATTCGTAATGAAGTGATTTATGATTTGCTTACGTAAGCTCGCATAGCGCGCGATCGCAAGTCGCACCATCGCAAATCGCACCATCGCAAATCGCACGGGTGTAATATCGCAGCGATCGCAACATCGCAGATCGCAGAACTTTGATGTTTGCCAAATCATGTCGGTTCATTTCTGCGATATGCGATCTCGCGATTGGCGTGATCGCAGATCGGCGAATCTTTAAGTTTTTTCTTTATGAGGATTACTTTGTTGCGACGCGATGACATTCTTAACACGAGGATTTTGCGCATATCGATATTTAAAGAGAAATGGAGGTATTTCCTATCTTTTGCAACGCAACTTTAAAGATTTTCTCTTTATCATAGACTTAGGTTTTAAAATGTTCAAAAGACTTACCTAAGCCCATGATGGTAACCTTATCTTGAGGGAAGGAAACTCTTGTTTTTTCTAAAAATTAACTAAGGGTCCCCATTCATTTAAGTATTTTGGTCAACACTTAAATGAACTAGGGGGGGGTTGTTGCTGGCCACAACAGAAGGTAACTCAAGTAGCTAAGAACTCCCTTTATAAAGGCGCTCATGGAAAATGGTTTTTCATATCTTAGTACAAGACTATAACACCTTTCATGAAGTAAACCCAAGCTATAACATCTATCACTTGCACCAATTATTTGAAAAGGTCGGCCTAACAACTGTTCCTTTGGAAGCACCTAATAAGGTCACGAGATAACCCTCCCATACCTAAGTGAAGTAACTGGTACACAATCATAAGCTAGTAGGACATTTGAGGATGATACCTGTGTGAAATACTTTTATGGATTTAACATTGAATATAGTCCACATTGATGCTTTTATGGTTCTTGTACCCATGATGTTGGTTTCACTTGATTTTGTTGGCATTATGATTCAGGTTTGGCGCTATGGTACAGGTGTTGTACTTGATGGCAACTCACTCAAGTGGAAAAACTCTGTTCAGGCTCTCAAAATGATGGAAAATAAGAGGTTCGCAGGTGCAACGTTCAAAAGGTGCGGACCCGCAAGTTCGCCGACCAAGAAGTGCGGACATACCCGCAGGTTATCCATTCAGAAGGTGCGGACCCCAGTTCACTCACTCCAATGCACAGAAGCGCGCTCACGTGGGGTTTCTTATGTTTGGCCCTTGGTATTTAGCCTGTCGTTCATGATCCTATGGTTTTGGCCCGTGGTAGATGATCTAAATTATTGAACCCTGGTTTGGATCCCTTGTATTGGTTTTCGATGATTTTGTCCCATGGTTTGAATAAGGGATTGCCTATAAAAAGGAAAGGAGATCACTTGGCTAGACACTTGTGAAATTTGAATATCTTAAGATTTGAAATTTTGGGTAATCAGTTTTTAAAAGCTAGATCTAAATCAAGGTGAAATCTATAAAGTGTAAGGTGGATCTGTCGTGATCTCTTGGGCGCGTGATCAGATCTGTGGATCTGACAGTCGGTGGTACATTGGAGGACTGTTAATTTGGCTCTATTCAGAGGTCCGCAGGCGATCCACGGCACAGGTGCGGAGATCCGCAGCGCAACAGAAGGCGCAGGTGCGGGGGTCCGCAGGGAAGCAGAAGGCGCTAGTGCGAGGTACGCAGAGCAGCAGAAAGCACAGTGCGGAGGTACGCAGAGGAACAGAAGGACCAGTGCGGGGGTACGCTGTCAGGCAGACAGTGCAGGTGCGGATCTGAGCTGAGGTACGCAGTGCAGTGGAAGGAGTAGGTGCGGAGGTACGTAGAGCAGAAGAAGGACCAGGTGCGGATCTGCGCAGTTCAGGCACAAAAAAGCTGCGGATATCCGCAGGTTTATATTGGTGAAGTTGCGGACTTTTCTTGAAATATTTGTTGGCTGCCTTTTATCTATTGTTGCAGAGTTCTGGGTTTAGATTACTGGTATTACTTTTCTGTTTACAGCATTCTGAGAAGTTGGGTGATTCATTGGTTGATTGTATAACGAGATTGGGTGATTCACATGTACTTGATGATTATTTGATCTTCTTGGATCCAGTTTGAAAATTAATGAAACGTGGTCCTTAAAGAAGTAGAAGAGCAAAGGGGGTTGTAACTCCCTTCCAGGAGAGACTAGAAAACGAGAGAGAGTTGTAGCTCTCTGCAGGTTGCAACGCGCGCACTGGTAAAGGACTGCACCAGTACAAAATCATTGTAAAAGAAGTTTCTAATTGAAAGAAGATAGAGACATATTGCAGCAGGTGGTTTTCACCCACATTGGGTTTCCACCTTATATCTGGTGTTCTTTGGTGTGTCTATCTGTTTTTCCTTGTTCTTGTTCATTATTATATGGTACTGACATACAAGTTAATGATCAATATCTGAAGAATAAATTAAAGTATAAATCTGGAAGGTATATGGAAAAGAATTTGATAATACTGATTCACCCCCCCTCTCAGTATTATTTCCAACAGATTCTTTGACTCTGTGCTAGATGATTCTTATAGTTGCATCCAAGGTCCCATGAGCGATAGGTGATGATTCTCCAACACATTTTAGGGCATCTCTAACCCCATTCCATGATGATGTAGGACACCTGATGGAGGACATTGGAGCCATGTTGAGGATCATTGACTTGGATGACGACTTTGCATTGATGATGTGACCCTACTCCAACCATAAGATCTTGGACATTGAGTATTCAATCTAGGGCATTGATTTGAGAGATCGTGCACCCTTGAGATGACTATGATCTGAATTTAAGCAAGAACGAAATGAAATATAGATTTAAATAAAAACACAAAGCTGCAGCAAAAACTGAACTTCAATTCATTAATAACAAATACTAAAAATTGTTTACATGCAAAATAGAAACAAAATAGCTCGAGAGATGGTAGCTTATCTCTGAGAAGAGATGTGACGGCTACATGCCTTCTGAACTATGTTACAATGAGGCTCGAAGGCCTTGTTATTATTGAGAAATAATGGAAAACCCAAAACATCCAAAAAACTAACCCTAGGAGATGAAGAGCCAAAAGTTTGTGGGCCCCGTTGGGATTAGTTAGAATGCCAACTTCTCGGGGTCGTAATTTGGCCATATGATCTCCGTTTGGCAGGCATGATACCTCATTAGAAAGATGTATTCGAGGACAACAAATTTTCACAAGAAGCCCTTGCCCTACCATTTGTGAGCTTGGCACGTTTTAAAAAAAACGTTTAGGGATTCAAAATGGCTCCAAGAGTTTAGGACCCAAAAACTGTCAAAAATAGAAAGTTGTGCTAGAATTGAGGAAACTTAAAAGAAACAATGTTGGGGTTCCAAGTCGAATAGGAGGGTGGCCACCAATATCCATCTGGATCAATCCTCCCCCCTTAGGAAGCAATGTTCCCCATTGTGTTGAGTGCCTCCATGAGATAGGGAAGCTTTTACTAAACTTGGCCCTTGTGAGCCACTTGCCTTGGTGCAGGAGTTGGCCACCTTTGACAACTCGATACAGTTGGATCCTCTGTTTGCAAGTGTTCTTGATCTGTGTGTCCATGATCCGATCAGTTATGGCCTGTTCAATGCAGTCTGGGTTGAGCTTTGTTGGCGTCAGCTGTTCAACAATGTCTGATGTGTCTAGCAATGGTGGAAAGTATGGCCACAGGGGATCCACATTGAACACGGGGTGCAAGCCAAGGAATGGGGGGATACTGAACTCGAAAGTGTTGTTTCCCACAACTTTGGTGATGGTGTAAGGCTCGTATCGGAGTGGTCAAAGCCTCTGATGGGTTCCGACAAGGCATTCTTTCTGCAAATGCAACCAAACATTGTCGCCCACCTGAAATTTATGTGGCACCCGATTCTGATAGTGCCATTGTTTGTACTTGGCATTGAATTTATCTAAGATGTCGTGAACTTGTCGGCGGATGTGTTGATTGCACTCAATAAACCTAGTGGCTTTATCAACTTCAAACTAAGCATGGGAAGATTCTTCCTGTGTAGTTGCAAAAGGCGATGCAACATCAAGGGGACAATGGTTGGAATCCTAGGCCCGCTTGAAAGGGGTTGGGGCCAGTCTAGGGTTGCAGGGGAGTGCCTGCCTAGATCCACTCCTGAAGCACGCTCCCTTAAAAAAAATCTTCTCCCTGCCTTTCCAGGACCGAACAAGGGAGAGTTAGGGCAAGGAGCGAATTCCAGGAGCACACTCCCTTAAAAAAATCTGCAGGATCCCATAGACCATTATATTAGATCGAGATAGAAGGTTTCTGAGTGCATTTTGGTCAAGCATCTGGTAGTTGTTGGACACCAAGCTCACCAAGTCGACTGGATTCTACCCTGAGACTGATGGCCAGACAATGGTTGTCAACAGGATGATTGTGCACATACTACGCATGTACTACTCTAAGTATCCATGAACATGGGATGAGAGTCTTCCCTGTGTGAAACACAGCTATAACAGAGCTCTCCATAGCTCGATTGGCTCAAGGTTGCTTAGGAACAAGAGAAAGGAGCGACATTTTCAAAAGCTCCCAGGTCTGAAGCTAATTTTTATATAATATATATTTTTATATATTTTGATGCATATATGTTAGCAAAAGCATGTAGAATGATGAATTAGATACAGAAAACATAAAACATGGATTGAACCATATAACATGAATCATCTAGAAGTTATAATCTTCATCAACCACATCCACAAGTTACTAACATACAACATACTGAATCTCGTGATTCATTAATCTTAAAGTTTCAAGCTTGCAAAATTCAATCTATAACATTTATCATCATTGATCACTAAAGTTGTACTTATAACCATTACCATTACCAAGTAACCAAGCAATAACAAAGAATATTTGACATGAAATGAAATGTTTCAACTTTCACGAAGCATCATATTCATAATTCATTACCAATGAGGTATAATTGCCAACTTCAAACTTCAAACTTAAATTGTCATATATTGTTTACAAAAAATATCATAATAAATATGAAAGAGTCAACAATTATAAAAACTACTAGAAACTAGAAAAGACAAGTAAATCTATTATCTATTACTTCCTTTGGCCCTTGCCATGAGAAATGTCTAATTTTTTAGAAGGTCATGGTGGTCTACTAGAAGTCTCCTCCTGCATACACGGATGACCATGTCCAAAACTAGAACATGAAAGCACATGACCTCCACGTGAGGATGTAGATGGAGGTGGCGACAACAAAGGCAAAGATTGTGGAACTCGAGCACTGTTACTGGATGATGGGGGTGGCATGGTTGTTGTTGTTGCTTCATCATCATCTTTCAAAAGTTATGTTTCCAATTCTTCTAGATGTAGAGCTCCATCCTCCAAATTATCTTCCTTTGGGTTGTTGTCCCAAGTCATATATGATGTATCATCACAAGCCTAGTCATAATAATGTGTCAACAAACTCAAGTTGTAGTGCACAAAAACCAAGCTTTCTGCCCGGTTTTCATTGAGGTTGTTTCTTCCCACATTATGGATGAAACTATAGGTGCTCCAACACCTCTCCGTAGAAGAAGTATTTACATCCTGTGAAAGCACATTTTTTTGCCAATTTTCCCAAAAGTCCCTAGCCGCCATACATGTGCTAAGTTGCATTGAAACGGATACAGATACGGTGTTTGAAGTGGATACAATAAATTTTTAAAAAAACTGGATACGATACGGCTGGAAACAACACACACACACACACACACATATATAACAAAATAAGAATTTTATATTACCATTCATCTTTTAGAATCTAGATTATATCTAAAAATACATAATCAATTATCATCTCTCATCATCATCAATTTAGCATAAACATTGTCATCATCATTAATGATTATTATAGCATTCATGATTCAACATATCATCAAGTTTTTGTTTCAAATTTCAATCATCAACATGACAAGTTACAACATCATCACCAAAATTAATAATGCATACTACATAGTACAAAGTACAAAATGAACTATGACTGGCAGTCTACTATCATCCATCATAAATTATATTTACATATCATCAATATGTCTTCATTCCTATCACTAAGAAGTTCCACATCCTCTCCAGAAGTGGGAACATTATTGCCATGTCCACTTGAAGATACACCAATTGGTGACTCCACATCAAACAAATTCATATGAGACCTGACATTCAACGTCATATCCAAGTCAGGGAACTTTGGTTCCGCATATCCCATAATTTGGTAGCCCCAAATTTGTATTCGTCTCTCTTCTATGACAGAAGGCGAAGCTTTGAATGAACATACACTAGTTCCTTAGCCTTCTTAGAGCCCAATCTGTTTCACTTCACCAAACGGATGAAGCCATATGTACTCCAGTTCCTTTCTGTTGAAGAGGAACTAGCAACCTATGACAAGATCTTGATGGCCAATTTTTCGATATGTAGAAGTTCTACACCATAGTAGTTCCACCATTCAATTGGACTCATTTCCCTCTTGTCCCGCATACAATCAATATCAGAACCCCAACTCTCTGGTCCCACAAAATGAGAAAACTTTGAATGGATCCGAAGCCCAATTTCAGGATCTACAAAAAGCTTTCTAAAAGCCATTTTAAATCCTTGTGAGACTTTTGGGTCTTTGCTCGGTAAGATTCTTTCTGGATCACTTAGCAACTCTGCAGCATAATATTTTGGATTCACTGCATAGGCCAAAAGGTGCAATGGAGTGGTCATCTTGTTCCACCTTTTGGTCAATATACCTTTTACTTCTCTGTAAAAGAATTCAGCTGGGTCATTCTCTTTGGCATTTATAACCACCATTATCCTCTCTATCATGGAATCAATGCCCTCATACACCTCTCCCAAATTAGGCATATTTGTGTCAAACATATGGAGCAAATCCACAATTGGCTTAGTAAATGCCAAGAGGTACTTCACCTTATCCCACCATTCATCATCAACAACCAATTTTTTCACTTCTTGTTAAGACTATGATGTGAGAAGCAAATCGAGTCTCGGCAACCTGTAGGTGCCAAATTGCCAATGTTTCAATAAATTCAAAATCATAATTTGATTGAATAACTACTATGATTCACGAATCATGACATTTGAGAATCCAATTTACATATTTGAATTTAGAGTCATAGAAATTATAATTTATGAAGTAAACTTTAAATTTTAGGTACCTTAAGGAGCTCCAACTTCGCAAATTCCCTATAGATGCCTTGGGACATGTGGTGGTTTGTGATGAATGCTTGAATTTCTTTTGCCTCTTCAAAAATAACTCGAATCCACTCAATTTTCTTCCCATCTTGCTCAACATGAGGTTTAATGAATGCACATCACAAGGGGTCAAAAAGATGTGTTGATATTTGCCTTCAGTAATTAGGCCTGCTACTCTACACATGGTCGCATTGTCAATTATTACCTCGAAAACATTTTCTAGCCCCACCAATTCAATTGCTTCAATCAAGAGGTTAGCAATGAATTGAGAACCTTTAATCTGCCCCTCACAATCCACTGCCTTCAAAAACATTGCCCCCTTTGGGCTCTGAGCAATCACATTGATCAAAGGCCTATTCCTTTGATCTTTCCATCCATTAGAAATGATGGACACCCCTGAAATGCGCCATGAATTACAAATGGGGCTTAATTTAGCCTCCAAATCTAACTTTTCAGCACTCAACATTATGGTGCAGACCTTCTCATATCCAAGGCTCTTGAACCCTTTTGGGGCTTCATTCATTGCTTTTATCATCTTTGCCCAGTAAGGAGATCGCACAAGGTTAAAAGGAAGGTCATTTGCATAAATGCATTGACCTATAGTTGCAATTGCCATCTCTCGAGCATCATTATTAAAACTCCTTTCAAGCGGTCCCAAATTAGACCGTTTTGAACCAACAATTCCATGAAAATGAAGTGGAGGCTTTGATTGTAAGGACCCATTCATCCGCGGATTTTATAATAGCAGAACATGAAATCTTATATACAGAATTTTACAGAATTTAAATAATTAATCTAATGAATACTAACATGTTTGCTTTGCTGACAATCTGTTCGCTCTACTCTGCTGTCTGCTTTGCTGACAATCTGTCCGCTCTACTATGCTACAATTCCTGTCCGACTGCGTTACTTAAACGACCAAAACCTTCGTGCCGAACAGAGTACAACCTAGGTACTTAGTCTCAGAAAGCTTTCCAACTGAAGCAGTCTTATTCCCTCGTGCCCAAAAACTTCAGTATAATCAAGACTCGTATTCAAAATTATTCTCCACTCTGCTGCCCCCAAACTGGTTTTTTCCCTCTTCTTTTATTTCCTCATCCACCGCTTTCTCCTCATCCCCGTGTCAAAAATTTGGTTACCTGTACTTTATGAAATCAAATCTCATTTGATTTCGTTGATCTTTATTTGAATACATAGTTTAATTTAATAAGGTTTATTTATTATATTTTTTTATGAATTAATTAAATTTATTAAATCTATACTTTTTAATTAATTTATATTATTATTTTATTATTTTCTTAATTTTAAATTGTAAATTTTAATCTGTATTTCAAAATTAATATTTTCTGCTGGTTTTAACGACTTATCATATACATGATACTCTGGTGTGGTATTAATTTATTACCATAATTTATATCTCCTCCTGTAGTAACTAGTTTACATATAGTGCAATCCATGCGGGTCCATGCATACGTAGCTATCGTATGTATGCTAATACTCATATTTTATTTATAGGCGGATCATTACATTGATGAAGGTGCTCCCAACCTTGTTGGATGCTTTAATTGAGAGGAAAGATTTGCCTCATTTGCTTTAGCATCCGCCTCATCTTGTTCTTTCTGATATTTTGCAAGCTTTGTCTTTCTTAAACCATTTCCATTTGTCCCATTCTCTTTAGGTGGCCCACTGCATATTCGAACCCTATTGCCTTTTAACCCAAGTAAATGCGCTTTAACCCGTGTGTATGATCCATTATACTCCTTTTTACACTCATTGCAAACCCATGCCAATGATCCCCCCTCCTTGGATCTTTCCAACAGTAATTACATATTTCCAAAGTGGTGACTTTGGATCAACTTTAGGGGCAAATTTTTCATGTTCCACTTCCTCTACCTCACGAATGGTTTAACTTGAAGTTGCCATGAATGATGATGATGATGTAAATGGAACTACAAAATAATTGGCAAATATGTGTTTCAAAACAAGTTACAAACTTACAAGCCTTGAAAAAGAACAATCATTATTAAAACTTGTGATTGGACATGTAATCTCGAGAAACTTTCAAATTTGCCGCTGGTCATTATATCCTATGACAAGGGATACTTGGTTTACATGGTCAGTGAGCCAGTTGCAATTCTACTTTCGTAATTGCAACCCCCATTTTTAAAAACAACTTTCGTAAATCCTATCTGATATGCTCATCTTCACCATGGATAGGATGTGTAATCACTGTCACATTTAATTATGATAGGAATATGGAGATTCCCTACAGGTGTCAACCTCATGCATAAAATAGAGCCTTCAAGTTTCAACAGTCATAAAAATTTTAAAGTCTCCTGAACAGAACTCGCTATGCCTACTTCACTTCCTCAAAATTGTGCATTTTCTAGTTACAAGGATAGCACAATTCCACATCTCAGGTCTGGACATCAACAATTCACAAGGACAACTAGGTATAAATAGTTGGATGAATGGTAGTGTTATCTCTGTCTATATCCTCCATTGTCTATCAGAATCATTTATCAAGGATGGTCCCTCACATATTAACTCTGCATGTGCTTACATATATCTTGATTGTTTTTATGCAGTTGAAAATGAAATGCAATGTTGCATCCTAAAATAAATAAATAGAATAAAAAAACAAAAACCTATTGAAAGTTTCAATTTAAATACAACAAAGGGAATAGAATTTCCACCTGTTAAATATTATTCCATAACAAAAACTTTGCAGAATTGATTTCTTCGAAAGTTGAAACCATGAGAAAATGAAAAAATGGTAAAATGAGCTAATAAACAGTGTGCCACATATTGTTTATTTGTTGACTCTAACTCGTTGTCATTTCCAAGCTCATAACTTTCAATGTATTCATACTAATTTACTAAACATTTGGTATATACTATAATCACGAGTGTAATAAAACGCTAGATATTTGTTTTTTGTGTTTTTTTGAAACAAAACCATGGATGTGAAGTGAGGACATGAGGGCCAACGCTTACTCTGCACAGTCTGGACTCAGTGGCGACTCACTCTAGAGTTTGCATAGTCTATGGCTCACAGACTACAATCACTCTAGCGAAAACTAAAAGATTTCACAGTCGACAACTCACAATCGACGGCTCACAATGGATGACTCACAGTCGATGGCTCACAATCACTCCAGCGACGGCTCACAGTCACTCTAGCAACAGCTCACAGTCACTCTAGTCGGCGGCTCACTGAGCCACTCACTCCAACGAAAAGATTTCACTCTGGTGGTGGACAAGTCACAATTACAAAAGGTATTTAGGTTAGGTTCAGTCAAAGCCTCAAATATGAAAACGAAAATGAAGGATCGTTCCTGGCGGGCAGATATCGGGATATGTTCTTATTTTAGGCGAATACGGATCACTAAATCGCAAAACATTTTGACGTTTACTGGAAACAGGTCTTGTTTCAACAAAAACCCGGAAAAACATCTGAAATTCATAGTTCATACACCCCGTTTCCGGATATTAAAAAAAAACACACCACAAATATGTTTTTTATCCAGTTTTCCGGTGTTTCGTATGCAAATCCGGATCTGAAACGGGATCCGGCGTTTTTGGGGTTGAAGGTACCCGTTTCTGATAACTTAGTACATGTCCCACCATGTGACAACGTCTAATCTAGCCCTATCCTCCATTGCATGCAAAGAACCAAACACTCCAGTGCTAGTGAAGTATTAGCCTAATTCAAGACACAATCTAGCACACTTTTCCCTGTCAAGGACCGGCTTGTCTAATGTTGTCATATACCCATTTTGTACCTCTGGATTTGTATGGGGTTTGGTCCTAACCCCACCCCTAGGTGCAAGTTTTCCCAACCAAGATGGAGAGTAGTATTTTGGCATAAGGATATACGCCAAGGCATGTAGTGGAACATTAAGTTTATCCCACCGTGCACACACAAAATTGTAAATAATATCATACAAGTTGGGATCTTTTTGTTGAACAATATCTTTTATTTTCCCCAACATGTTATCCATCTACTCATACACCTCCCCAGTCACTAGTGAATATGTATCTACAAAACAAATCATGTTAGAAATGGGCTTGGTGTATTGCAAAACATCCTTCACACGTGCCCAAGACAAACCATCAAGAGCAGTCTCCTCCACCTCGTCAAAACCTTGCCTTTCAAGTGCAGTCGGAGCCCTATCCTTTAATCCCTGTTAGTGTTGATTTGATACCATGCTAGCCAATGACTCTCTTACCTTCAAAAGGCTCCTGAAGGTGAGGTAATAGCTAGCAAATTTGGTCTTCGCAATCTTCAACAACTCCAACATTGAGTGACTGTAGAAAAGCCCATGGGTATTGCTATGATTGGTAATAAATTTTATCATTCTCTTGCCTCTCTTGTACAAATCACCAATCCATCTATATTGAGGTTGTTTGTTCTTAATAATATCATGCATCAAAAGGTTCATTGTGTGAACCAAACACCCAAACCAAAATATGTTGGGGTATTTATCCTCAATGATTGCTCCCACTGCCTTACAATTAGAAGCATTATCAGTGATGACATGGATGACATTATATGGCCCAATACTTTTCCGAGTAATCATATGCTGAAAGGTAGACTGCACCACTAGCAGACACACCAAGAACACTTATCAATGGCTTGCCTTTCACATTTGTCCAGCCATCAAATACAATGGATACCCCATAGTCATTCCAAGAATTTGTCAATTTACCCAAAGCATGTGTTAGTTTGGATTTTTCATGATCAAGTCCCACGGTTCTAGCTCTATCATACCCAGGGCTCTTGTATCCTTTAGGGGCATCATTGATGGTGGAAACCATTTCATGCCAATAAGGTGAGTGAAGAACATTGACTGGTATCCCACATGCATTGAGAAACCGAAAAAATTATGCATCCACATCATACCTACACCCTTGATCAAGTCTAATATGGTTTTACCCCTAAAAGGGATGTTTGTGCTTGTGCCTCCATATCCACTACCATGGGTGGATGTTGATGGAGTTTTTAGTCTATGTGATTGTAGGCTAGTGGTGTCATGTTCAAAGTCACCCTTTGATCTTTTAGATTTGTATTGAGCTTCCTCTCTTCCCTTATGTATTTGGCTCTTTGAACTTGTGACACACTTCCACAAGTTTTAATTCCTATTTGTTTATTTCCTACCCATGTCATTTTCCCACAGAGATGCTTTCTTGCACGAGTGTATGAACATGTGTAAGTGTTTTTGCAATGGAAGCATAAGTTAGTTACCCTGCCTTTACAGCTTGTGGTTGTCGAGTCTCCTTTTCAGCATTGGTGTTTGGATTTCATTGGAAAATTCAACGAAAATTCTAGTAATGGCTACTCATGGATCTTAACTGCTACTAATTATTTTACTAAATGGGTTGAAGCCATTCCTATGAAGAATGCTACTGAAAAGGTTGTTTTGGACATTACTGAATATAAAATCATTACTCGATTTGGTGTCCCAACTAAGATTACCATTGATAATGCCAAGGTTTTTAGGTCTTCGGAGTTTTCATCTTTTTGTTTCAAGTATGGCATTATTTTGTGTCATTCATCAAACTATTATCCTCAAGGTAATGGTCTTGCGGATTCAAGTGATAAAAATGTTATAACCATTATTAAAAAGATAGTAGTAGTTGGATTAAACTCGTAGAAAAAATTTTGATCACATTTGTAAAAATCAATCTAGAGTTAAAAAGAATTTTGATAAATCTTCTCAAGTTAGACCTTCTCAGGTGGGAGACATGGTACTCTTATGGGATTGCAGGAATGAGAAGTTGGGAAATCATGAGAAGTTCAAAAACTTATGGCTTGGTCCTTACATCATCAGAGGAACTGCTGGACCGAATTCATTTCACTTGAGCACATTGGATGGTGAACCACTTGAATTACCTGTAAACGACCAAATGCTCAAGTTCTACAAAGATGACATCTGATGCCATAGGGCATCCTTTGTATTGTATTTCTAACCCTACTTGTAGATTAGATTTCATTTTTGTTATTAGAATAGATTTCATTTCAGTATTTGTTAGAATAGAGTTTCTATTCCAGTACTTGATTCAATATGATGATATTGATTTGTATTTAAATGATCATTGCTTGATGTAATTAGTGTGGCTTCGATGCAGATTCTGGATTCTTGCATTCCTTCATGAAGAAACGCATCCCCACGTAGAGACAAATTTTGACCACTCAAGTGTCAACTACCCCATGAGTAGAGTACATTTCTAAAACAATCAAATTTTTTCAGAAGTCATCATCATCATGCAGCTTCCAGTCTTCAATTGTCATCCAAATTTTGCAACCCTATGGGCCATTATGTAAAAATGATTCTAGTATGTCTATAAAGACATGTAACACATCTAGGTAGCTTAAGATTTTTGCTAGAGAGTTTTCACTCTAGGGAGTTTTTTTTTTCCTTAGCTCATTATTTGTGTTTTTCAACACTTATAATCGATTAAGTTTTTCTCCCACACATCCCCCAAATCTACAGTGAGGCTTAATGGTGAAGTCTTAGGTAAGTCCTAGTGTATATAGTCGATGTAAATTGTCATACTAGATCATGTCTAAAGTGTCGCAAAATTTGGTTGTGTCTAGAGGTCAAATTTTAAATTGTCAAAATTCCCCTTCTAAACGGGATTTTTATGTAATATTTGATGTAAAGATATAAAAAAGTGTTTTCTATAGAAGTTATAGGGGATATGAGTACTTAAAATTACACCTCAACTCCTAAAACTTCTCTCTAGACACACTTTGAGGGTGGAAAAATATATTTAAACCCCTCTAGGGTCATATTTTTATTTTCCTACTTTTATTTTCCGGCAAAAAATGGCAAAATAATTAACCGGAAATTGGTTAGAAAATTAAATAAGAGAAAGTAAAATTCTCTCCAAGTGGAAAAATAATTAAAAAAAGGTTATGGACTTTACCAAGAAGGAAATAAATTAAAAGGTCAAGGAATCTCCATGATTCAAGCAGGAAAAATCCCACAAGAAATTCGTTGGCGCAGAAGATATTAATTTCTCAAGAAAATCAAATTTTTTGGTCCAAGTAGTTATTCTGAATGAGAATGTTTCGAGAAAAATTACAAAATATTTTTATGGTCCATCCAGCTCATCTATCAAGGAAAACAAATTCCTCCTTTGGATCTGTGCAGCATCATCAAGGGTTCGAATTTTTTGGGAAGGATCAAGCCATGGATCAATTCAAGCTAGCAGTTTTGTCCACTTGGAGGGGTTCTAGCTCTCTCATTTTATATATAAGGAGGGCTCTCCCTCACATCAAAATTGAGATTTATCACCCCGGTCGGGGTGAGTGCCGGTGGATGGAAATGCCTACGGGAAGTAATGAGGCGTACAGATGAATTACGTACCACCGCCCCCCACATGCTCAAAGTGATAGGTGCAGTGGCCCTTGGCATGAGTACATGCAAGGGTGGTGGGAAAGGTGGCAGAGATAGCAGTGGAGAGACAGATTGTATAGAAACAAAGGGTAGACAGACGGGTAAGGATAGTGAGTTAGATTGCAGAGTAAGGAGCTAGGGCAGAGGCAAGGGAAGGCGTCGTCACCAGTGGTAGCAAACTTGGAGACGGTTTACAAGCGGTAACAGGTATGTTTCTTGGCTTTTCGCCTCCTTTGCGATGACAACCTGGTTTGGTTTTTGCCAGGGGGAGAGGGGGATAATTGGGAAGGGTAATTGGGGGAAATGCGGGAGGCGTCGAGTTACAATGGTTTAGTTATGCATCTTTGTATTGAGCTTGTCGGGTATTGACCTTGCCTCTGGCTATTTGGACCTTGCATTTTTTGGCAATGGGAAACCGGGTATTGCACACCGAGGGCTGAGTGGGGCTGGTCACTGGGGTCTAGTAGGCAGAGGCTTTGCGTCAGAGGCTAAGGGTAGCAAGGGTCAGCTAATATGTCGAGTAGGAGCTGGCCCTGCTACCGAAACCATTGCAACTTCTGGGGCACTGGGAGGAATTACTGTGTTGAGAGAATTGATAGGACCCCTAAGGGTGATGTCGGGTATGATAATGGAAGAAGTATTGTTCTAGCTTACTGGGCAGAGGGGAAAGGGACTGCACTGCACTGAGGGGAACCTATCAGGCTAAGGCTAGGCTCACTTGCATGGCCTTGGCCTGGGATTGTCAACCATACGATGTATGAGAGGAACTGGGGATGAAGGGGTGAGAAGTTAGAAGGGATATGGAGCCCGGCCTGGCTCTCCACCCATCTCGCCTCCGGTACTGATAGTAAATGGAAAAAGGATATGAACGGGGGAGTATGTCGACATCGAGAATTCAAGTCAAGGCAGTAACCAGTGCTATAATATGTCAAAGTGCTCTCGGTTAACAAATCTTTGTTGTGACCAGGTGTCGAACAGCATTGACATGGCTTGGCCAGCGAGAGGTCGTGGACGTGGAAGACGAGGCCGGGAGCCCAAAAAGGATAAGGACCTGAGCACGTCGAAGCCCCATAGAGGGAGGAAATTAGTAGAGCATCTTATCAGTGAAGCTACTACGACATATCGTGAGGGCACGGATGAAGGCATCTGGAATCTGTTAGAGGAATGGGAAGAGGAAATTAAGCAGGGCAGTGAGACAAGGAGGATATGGAAAATTGGAGGACACTCATCTTGGACCCTGGGAATACCAGAGGCAGGATAACGCAATTCAAGCAGACATTGTACCTCTACTAGCTAATGAAAAGCCTGTTGGGTAAAGCCATGGAACAGATCTCGGTGGGTATGGCAGTTTCTCTCCAAGGGATGTCGAGCTACAAACAAGATTTGCAGAAAATTCAGTTCCAACTCCATAAGCAGGATATTAGACTGGACAGAATTGAAAGACACATTCCATGCATCCTGGAATTGTCTGAGATGCCTGGAGCAACTGTTAAGGATCCTGCGCCTGTGGAATCGGCCTCAAAGGAGTAGAAGGGCTAGTCAGTTTACCATGTTTACTTTTGTTATATATGCGGTTAGCATTTACTTTTTGTCATGCAAGTATATGTATAGATAGAAATATAGATTTTGGTCATGAAATAGAGACATATATAGCTTGGCTAGAGAGATTGAAACTCTATTGTTTTTGGATGGCTTACAATGAGGATAGGTGGCCAACAGACTTGGTTTCCCATTGGGCAAGTTGAGGCCACCTAGCCAAAGTATGTGGTGTAAATTTGTCGATTATAAATAGAAAATGAAAGGTCCTGCCAAGCTTAACAAAAAAAAATTGAGATTTATCAAAGTGTTTTCATTCAAATAATTTTTAGGAATTTTTTCCAAGATCTACTTGTAAAGATATCACTTGGGGTTTCATCATTTTGCAGATCAATAAATCATTTGTTTGGGTGAGGCTGAAAGCAATATTGGCATCAAATAATCTAGCCACAAGCTTAGAAGGTCTTGATCCTTTGTTTGGTGATTGTTTCAATTAACCCAAGTGAATTTTGCAAAGAAAATAAATATTTTGAAGGGTATTTCCATCAAAGTTTTGGCAAGAAATTAACCATTTGGAGGTTTGTCTTTTGAGACTCTATTCTAGAGAAAGTAGCAGGCTTTGGAAGTCCTTTTTTCCTAGTCGAGAGCTCAAGGAGGCCATAAACCTTTCTCAAATTTGAAACCTTTTTCGGCTTAGAAGATAATCAAAATTTTTAAGGAAATTAAGGCTTTAAAAAATCGGAAATTAATCATAATTTTTTCTATAAATTTTAATTAAAATTTGGAGCCTTTCTCTTGCAAGGCTGTGAGCATATTGAGACTCGTCATCATGGTCGTGAAGTTTTGGAGGATGTTCTTCATCTTTGCGAGGGTCGTAGGCTTTTGAGTGTTTGAAACAATTTATTTGGAGGAGTTTTCAGCCAAGTTTTGAAGAAGATCCATTGTTATTTGCCTTGAATTTTCTCATTATTTCATTGTAAAATTAAGGAAGGATCTGCATTGTTGTTGTAAGGATCTATCATTTCTAAGCCTCCTCAAGGTTTCAAGGGCCCTTCTTACTGTCTAAAGGGTCTCTTTCTTTGCAATAATATTAATAAAAGGATCTTGTTTCTTTAGGGAGCTTGGGACTTTCCCATGGTATCCGTCCTCCTTATTTAAAAGGGAGGATGTCTTGTCTTCCTATCTTAGTTTAGTTTCTAGATCTAGTTTTCTAACTTGTTTCTTGCTCTCATTGGGTTAGATTAGTTTCATTTTCATTGCATACTAATCTCTTGAATCAACCATTGTTAGATCTAGATCTTCATTTCTAATTACTTGATCTAATTGCTATTGTGATCTCATTTTCTACTTGGTCTAATTTACACTTGAGAAACTCTTGTCTTGTCTCACTTGTGTTTTAGATTGAAGTTTTATATCTCTAGTAATTAGATTCTTTAGCAATCTCATCTGCCATCTTTGAAGTAACTACTTGTGCTTTATAATTCATAATTTTCTCCTAAACATTCTTAAGACACCTTATAAGTGAAGTGACAATCTAAATCTAATCAATAATTCACTCACACATAAAGAGCAACTTCTATTTAAAGCACTTGTGTTATTTCTCTAACTTATTTTGTTTCATTGAGTAGCTCTTTACTTGCTTCATTGAATCATTATTGTAAGCTGATCTCATTGTGATTTTGTGCTCTAAGTATTTATCATAAGCTTATCATAAGTGGATTGGTATTTCTTTCATCTCTCTTTGAAGCATCTTGATTTAATTGTATCTCATTGAAGCATTTGCACTAACATTTGCATCGTCATTTGCATATTAGATTTAGGCTTGCATCCTTGAAATTTACGTCCAAGCATAAGCTTGGTTGATAGAAATTTTATGACAACTTTCTCCACTATTCAATTTAATAAGCTTGACCCTTGAACAACGGTTAAAACAAGTGACCTTGCAACTCCCTTGTGGCCCATAGGAATGGAGGCATTTGGGTTGCTAGAAGCCCTAGGGAGGTATCATTAATGAGGCCATAACCTTCTTCCCCAGCGCTTCTTCAACAATCTTGTTCCAAGACAAGTTTTGACAATTGAGGAGAAGGCATTCACCCTTAGTTTAGGCATATAATTAAAATCAACCAAGAGCTCTTACATCACACATAGAATGGTATTGCATTCATTCATCTAACATTGTCATATTTTTGCATTTCAATTCATTATTGTAATTGAAATTGTGGGCTAATTATTTACTTGCGAGTTTTATTTTATATTCTTGTACTTTTCAACTTCATGCTCAATTCCTTTGGAATATCATATCATCTTTACCTGAATTACAAGCTTTCTTTTCTTGCAAATTTCATCTCAAATCTTATTGCTCATATTTCAAATTGCTTATAATCTCTTGATCTCTTGTACTAACCTTGTCTTGCAACATTGTTATCTTGTAACTTGAAGCATTATTTTTATTTGCAAGTATTATATCTTTACTCGGGCATTGTTTATAAGGCATTGATCTATCACACTTTATCTTATTGAATGTTATATTGATAAAATTGAATCTATCATTTAATATTTACATTGCACATTAATAATTGTACTTGTTGATTAATCTTAACTCAAGTTATATCAAATAATTGCCTTGCCCCTTGTTTGTTAGAACTTGTTGTTCCAACAAGTTTTCCTTTACTAACCATCTTTAGGGACTACGGGGAATAGGTGACAACCCCTACTCTGATCATTGGGCCATAAAAACTATACCTTGTGGGGTTAGAAACTTTTCCCACACCTAGGTGTACATCTTAGGTGACAACAAGCCACATACCTCTCGCCATCCAACATTTCCTCTTGGATAAAGGTGGATTCTATTCAAAGGGTACATGAGCGGTCGAGCTCAGACCACGCTTTTGTCCATGCAATTTATTATATCCCAGTAAATCTTTTTTCATTTTATCATTATGACTCATTGTCTTTCTTTTTATTTTTGCTAAATCGACCTCTTAGGTAAAAGTTTCCTTGCCCCTACTCAATGATGAGGAAAATAGAGAGCCAATACTATTGATAGTTAACAATCAACCCAAAAATAGGGCATGGATATAAGGGAGAGATTAAACATGCTAAGTATGGGTTGCTATGGACATACAACATTGCAACATCAGTCAATGCTTCCTATTCGTGCCCCTCCTAGACAATGGAAAGAAAGGCCTCAAGGAAGGTCACATTGGACAAGGGACAAAGGGTAACAACCAAGGTGAAGCATGGAAACAAGAATACAATCAAAAGTAGTCAATCATCCAATTCAACCTGTGATCCATACTACAATTCCCTTAAACATTAAATGAAAGCACTTGAACAAAAATAGTTAATGTACCTTTTAATAGATGACCCACCTTCTGATGAGTAAACCAACGAAATAAAGCACTGACCAGAGCATGCATGGAAGGCCTTTGAGGCTAGCTTTCCGTGGTTCATAAAAGGGCTACTGGCTGGCAAGTTAAACAAATAGAACAAAAATAATTTCTCCTAGGGCTTACCCACTTGGGTGGGTAACATCTGACTCCAACTCGAGAACATGTGCTCACCATATAGCACATATTCCATGTGATTGAACTAAGAGTGCATGAGAATACTAGCAATCCCTGGTGCTCACAAACCTGCTACCTATATCACTCTAAAGAAAATATTGGTAATAAAAGGTCGGGTTGTTGATTGTCACCCTGTGATATGGGAAAAAACCAAAATTTCAAATAAACTATAAAAAGATAATAGAGTTATTTGACTATGTAAGAAAATTAGCGTGAAGAAAACAAGGATGCAAGATCAAGAATGCAAGACAAACAATCCTACCTACTTTAATCTATCTAAGTTAAAGAATCAAGTCGCAGTACAAAATGTAAGAAGTTTGTGATCTACTAGAAATGGAAACTTCACACCATTAAGGTTAGACAAATAGAAGCAATAAATGCCTACCTTTCCATGAATCTTATAAGGGTAACGGTCATCTTCTACAAGCACAAGGTCTCCTAAGAAAACCATTTGACATACAACCAAGCTTCCTTTTTAACCTTATTTTCCTTTCGGTCTTCTGATTAAAAGGGGTTTGTTTTGGAAGAGGGTAAAGAGTTTATTTGGCATATGCTTCTTCCAACTTCCTCATTCCCTTTTTCATTAAGATTCTTTGACTTCCTAAGGGTTTAGGGTTCAAAATGCTTCAAACCTATTTCAAGATTAAAATGTTTGTCATGTTCATCTCTTATTTCCATGGGATCAGTCGTATCTTCTGAATAAAAGGGAAGAAAAGATAAGTCCTCATATTGATCCTTTATTGATGTCTTTGAATTTGTGGTGGGGTATCCATCTTGTTACCCACCACTAGTGGGTGACCCATAGGAGATTTTTTCTCCTAGATTTGTCTTCAGCCAACAGCCCCTTGATAACCACCAATGTAGTTGATGTTTTGCCAGATGTCTCCACTCCCTGAGTCAGTCATATGTCCCCTTGCCCATCTATTGAGATCATATGTTTGAAGGAGGGCCATCCAATCTTAAAGGTATGATTTTTCATAATGTAATTGGGTGTTTACGCTTGTTTTTCTTAGGCACACTTGGGTATGGGATATTGGGTGACTTCGAAGGAGGAAGGGTTTTGATTGTAGTATTGTTCCCTTACCTTAACTAGAGGGTTAATCTTCATCCCTAGTCTTGTGGGATCTCCCCTACTGGCTTACAGCTTTAGGAGGGGCAATACTTGGGAAACCCTGATTTTGGTAGCGCGGTCTCATTTTCCGATTGCACATTTTCACTCTTCTCCGCACATTACAAGCCCTATTTCATCATCTCCCTCTTTGGGTCCACATGACCACTGGGTCCACAAGGCTCTCATATCCCCCTCCACTTGTCCACATGTCTAGGTCAGGCTTGGAACGATGCCCCAGAGGTTGATGCAGCTAAAAAAAAAGATAAAAGCATAATATGGCCACAGACAATAGGAAATGTACCACAAAATGCCAATAAAATTTAGCACATGGGCAAAAACCAAACATGAGCTCTACCCCTATCATTATGGCCATCACCCTGGTTCCTAAGGCCCCTATGAGTGCCCCCTGCATCATTAAGGAACCCATGTATGCCCCAACACCTAGTGGGCAATGACTTGCCCAACCTAAAGGAGGTAATCATTGCTATATCATACACATCATTCTCTCATCCCCTTGAGTCCCGAGCAAGTAAATAAAAGGAAAAAGGAAAATGAAGAAGGGTGGAAAAACAAAGGTCGAGGTAACTCATGTACCATGATTGCTCCCTCCTATATTCATACACCTAAATATCTAGACATTTCTCATCATTACCACCGTTGAACCCATGTCATTTGGCCTTGAGACCCCTGTGTCCCCATCCACCTCATTATAATTCACATGACACTACCAATTGAAGGATGTACCTTGGACATGTCCTTCCATTTAGGGGCTGGGAACACCTAATAGGGTGGTTTATTAACTACTCCTACCAAGGGAGGTAGCACCATTACATGCTCAAAGCCCCAAATCCAGAAGTGAAACCCACTATGAAGTATCAATTTCTGCCCTTGATTAACAAGCTTATTCACTCTATTGCACTAATGATTATTGTATCTAAAGGTGAGGAGACACATTGGATCTTATACAGGATTGGCAGGTGGTTTCACTTTGGGCTCAGCCTCCCTATATGGAATCCAAGCCCACTAGTGGATCATATTAACACTTGTAGGGGATGCTTTGAGAGCCATGGGTTTCCATCATGTGACAGAGAATTATATCATGTCATGGGCAGCCTTAGCACCTTCAGCGGCTTGTTCATTGGCCCACATTATATGTGAGATAATGCACTTGGACCAGTAGTGCCCCCAGCCATCTTAGCATTGTATACAAGGTTTGGCAATTGATTCGAGGCCCAGAGGAGGTTTGTCTCATCCTTGAGACATGGGAGGGAAAGCACCATCTTTCGTGCCCTCATTTGGAGTAGTCTACAGGCTTATTTTACACCAGGAGACCCATGAGACCACTACTTGTGCCCCAGAGCCACTTTGGAGCACCACATGATGTTTTACTTGGAGATCAAGGGGCCACCCCTTTGACCATCATTCATGGAGCCCTCTTCTTCATCATGGCACTTGAGGACTCGATTAGGCCTTCCAACGACCCTCCTACACCATTGCTACATCATTTTGGATGGCTTATCTTACACTTTATGAGCTATTTGGTGGGCTTGTCACCAAAGTTATTGTTATTTTGCACATTAAAGTAAATTTAGGGGCATCTTAGGCTAATTCGAACTCTTAGAGGCTCATATAAATAAAGTGAGACCTCATTTGTATCAAACATCATCATCACTTCTTGGATCTCTCTCTTGAGAATTTCGCACCTTTTCCTTGGAATGTCTATTGGAGCTCTTTTGATGCATTTCGATATTTTTGGGAGCTGAAATTTTGTTCTCTCTTGGAGCCGCTATCTTGATCTTGGATTGGATATATCTCTTGCTATTTTGTAAGTGCTTTTATGTTGAAAATTTTTCATGTAATAATGTCTAATGTGTGGAAATATTGCAATTAGCTAGTTCTTTTTATGCCCTAATTATTGAATATCATTAAAAATATTGTTAAATTGTAAATTTGTGCATGTTACTCATTGAATGGAAAGTAGATGAATGTTCCTAGTGGAATAGAACTTGTTTTTCTTCCATAAAAGTCCATTGATCTTGGGTGGGTAAATGCTCAAGAGGGATAGCTAGGGCATCACAATTTAGCCTCCTTGAAGGCAAATTTTAGCCATACATTGAATCACATAGACTCCATAGCCTAAGGGTAAGGCACTAATCCGAGAAAACTTGGTGATCGCCCTCTTTTTCTTATTTTTTTCTCCTCTTTCTAAATTTTGGCCCTAAACCTAGACAGCTAGCTAGGGCTTGATGTGAATTGCATTGGAGAGGTGACTTTGGGAAATCATTTGGATAGGCTACCATGCTAGTGTCTCCCTTGTGATCCTCCAATTTTGGCCTTAATCTTAGACAGCTAGCTAGGGCTTGATGCAAATTGCAATGGAGAGGTGACTTTGGGAAATCGTTTGGATAGGCTACTGCGATGGTGTCTCCCCTTGTGATCCTCTAATTTTGAAGCAATTCTAACAGTCGGTTTGTGAGAAATCTCAAGCCCTAGTCACATTTTTTAAAGTCATCTAGAACGTCTTGTTGAGAGGTCTTCTTGAGGTTTGTTGCACATAGTATTCGATGGAATAAATCCTTTTCTCTACACTAACTTTGTTGAAATATGTAACTCATAATGACATGCATAATCATGATTTTATGTAATTAATGTAAAGAAGAAAAATAAAATTATTTTATGCTTGAGATATGGGTTTCATGCTCAAGGAATTTTATGTTATAGATGATGCTCCCATTGTGAGCTATTAGGATCTGTCATTAAGTCATAAAGTCAATTGAGTCATTGTCATGTATCGAAGACCCATTTGGGCATATTACATGGTGTCAAAGAGAATTTATTTGAGTCACTAGAAGAGTCAAAAACCCTCCAAGACCTCATCACAAGTACTCAAACAAGTCAACCTTCCTAAGAAGATGTAGATCATTCTAGAAAGAGATGTCGACCCATGCATGAGGATAAGTCAGCTTATTTTCATGGGCATACTACTATATAAAGCAGGACTCGGCCTCACTTGAAGAGCATTCATTCAAGCATTTGAATTAGAAAAAGTGCGAGAAACACAAGAATAAGAGCCTCTCATTAGGCAAAGAAGGGAGAAGAAGGAGACGAAGTGTTTTAGATCAGTTTTGGGGGAAATATCTCTCACACATGCGAGGAGGATTAGTACTATCTACTGTAGAAGAAGTCGAATCATCACAGCCATCCTAGGAGGCCGAATCAAGGAAGAAATCAAGTCACTTATCAAGCAAAATTGCAGAAGAAAAGGACTCTATCCAAGCGAGAAGGGAATCAAGGGATAAAATCATTGTTTATCCCTCACACGTGTTGCAACTAGGGTTTCTAAAGAGGCCGAGAATTGTAGGCTTGTGACAATAGGCCGAAATCTGAAGACAAGCTGAGATCCATGGTGAAACAATCAGTTTGACTAGCATTGACTCAAGGAAGAAGAATTGTTTCAAGGAAACCTTGTGACTTGGTCTTGGAGAGGTTCTTAGGTCAAGGGTCTTGGTCTTGAAATTCATCAATTGAACATTCTATAGGAAGAATAATTTGGTGGGTTTTCCTCTCAAGATTGGAGAGGTTTTTTCCCTGGCTGATCGCCTACATCTTGTGTCCCTTGTCTCTTTTTTGTTTATATTTTGATAGTTGTTAGATTAAAAAAACTCTATAATAATCAAGCTAAAGAATAACCTAATAAAAAGAAGTAAAAAGTACTCACAAGCAATGATCATTACTAGAGAAATCTCCTCTTCTCTCTGCCCTAGATTTCTCAACATGGTATGAGAGCTAAGATGACAAATCAAGGAAGGGCAGCTCAATAAGGGACTCTCAAGCACTCAAAGACCAAAGTTCTAAAAGGCATCAAAGGCGTCAAAGAATCAAGAAGATCCTCTCATCTCAAGAAGACAAGGGTTACATCATTATCTAGAAGAAAAGGACAGATCTGAATCTCATAGAAAATGAGGTCATGGAACATGTTAAACGCTCAATCACCAAGCCTCCAAAAGAAGATGCTCAAGCACTTGCAAGGTATATGAAAGGGGAAGTAAGGACTCGAAGGATTCGCATAGAATCCATCAAGGAACCCCTCATTCCATATGTATCTAAACTTGAAACATCAAAAGAAATATATGACAAACTTGTAGAGTTGTTTTCCGTAAGCACTGTAGGAGACATAATCTTGTTAAGACAAGAACTCTACAAGATGAAGATATCAAAAGAAGAAGGAATAGCCTCATAATTTATGAGAATAGATTAAATAAGAGATCAACTACAAGATTTGGGAGAGATAATATCCGACAAGGAGATGACTACCATAGTACTAAATGCACTACCATAGGAATGGGGTAACTTTACATCAAGCATTTATGGGAAGAAGGAAGCTACTCCATTCAAAGATCTATGGTCACTATGAAAATTGAAGAAAACAGATGAAAGCAAAATCTGATGTAGGATCAAATGAGCAAACTGAAGCATATGCTGCTATGGAAAAAAGAAAGGGGAAGTTTGGGAAATTTGGTCCCCAGAAAAGAAAGAAGAATATGGCAAAGGTTCAATGCTATGGATGTCAAGGATATGGACATTACAAGAGAGATTATCCTAAGCTCAAGAAGGACAACAATAAAAGAGGAAGAGAAGAAGCCCATATCACTGAAGAAGTGGAGGAAGTTGAAAAGAAGAAATCCAAGAAAGAGGAAGTAAAAAATCTCTACTATGATTGAGATAGTCTTCCTCACGTAGTTTTTTTTCAAGTTTTTCTATTGTATAGCCACCATGGTAGGAATCACTGAGAAGCATGTTAGGATGCATCATGGCATCATAGAAGCATATGATTGGAAGAAAGAGCTCATGACATCATATTAGAGAAGCATAAAAGATGGCTAAAATAGAAGTTTATGGCAAGTCACCTATAGAAGGATGTAGCTCTTGGTAACCTCATTAGAAGCATAAGTAGTACTTATGGGAAGAAGAAAGTCATCTAGGATAGAGCTCATCATGCATCATTCAAGAGAGGCATTTGTAGGATGAGGATGATCATGATCCTCTATTAGAATCTTAATTAGAAGATTCACCGATTGGAAGAAGCAAGTGTTTCATCAAGAATTCCAACTTGTAGGGAATTCATGGAATGATGGTGTGATGACAAAGTGAAGCAGGTCAGGATGATTGATGTACATTCAATCAAGGAAGCTGTCGAAGGAAGTCTAGATGACCAAAAGAAAGAAATGAGGTATGTATGCATATATTTAGATAAAATTGAGTCATGTCATATGGTTGCAGGGATAAATGCTCTACCTTGTGAGCATGATCAAAAGAAAGGATCTCCTCCTTTGGAAGAATGCATGAAGGCATGGTTCACACATTAACTAGATGAAATCAACATAATATGTCCTCATATGAAATATGAGGTGGTTGACAAAATTGAAGGAACTATGATTGGAAGTTCCTAGGAAGAAATGTGTGAATAAAGAAAGGAAGAGATCATGAAAATGCAACTATGGAGAGGGCAATCGACATCCAAGGACTAAAATATTTGACTATGATATCTCCATGAGAAAGATATGAAGATTCTGATAAAGTCTGGAAAAACAAAGAGACCCTTGACATTGTATATCTGTTGGAGATGTGTCAATATATATGCAAGATGTTGATGCAAATAGGAAGATGTCATGATGAAAGACCATCACAAAGGTAATCTTGATTTAATGATTCATTTTCTATTTTTGAACAATATCTGGATGGGCTAATGCAAGGCTACCAAGGGAAGAGTTGTAGATGTCATCTACAACTGATGTTCATGTGGTAGGATGAAAGATCCTGAAGGAAACATGACATGAAGAAGGTAGCAAGGCATGAAGGAAGGCCAAATATGGACTAATGGATCACTTTCCGATGAAAATAAGGATGACATGACTGACATGATTCATGAATGAAAGTGATGGATGGTCTATGCCCTACAAGAAGTCCCAAAAGGATGTAGGCTCCATAACAAAGAATAAATTCATGACATCGAAGGAGGGAGTCCTACAAGTGATTGTTTGTCCCATGATCTCCACCTAAAGTGTTGCTCAAAGTAAGTCCCTAGTCAAGAGGGAGCTTGGTCAAGTCCCTAATCAAGAAGGAGATTGGGTACATTCCTTTTATAGGAATGGGTACATTCCTTCAATGGAATGGGTATATCCTCCCTAGTTGAGAGGGAGAGATAGACACATCATTCTTATCTTCACTTGGGAAGATAGAATGGAGGATTGGGTAAGCATCTGGTATCTGATACTCTTTGAGGATGTGTTAGGGCATCCAAGATAAGAGTAGTCGTAGAGGACCGATATTCTTTGAGGACTAGGAATCCAAGATAAGAATAGTCCTAGTGGAACATACTCTGAGAGAACCCAGGTGGGGTATGTTCCAAGAGAGACAATGATGAAGGTGTCTATAAATCATTGGTCTTGCCAGCATTGTGCTCTAATCTTATGGAGAGATAGAGCAGTTAGTCAAGGCGTTGCTATGTGACAATGCTGGATGATATCATGCTAAACAGATGGGTTACCAATCCGACTCTTCCTATGAGAATTCTTCATATTGAGAATGTCCAAGTACCTTGTATGGATTATGAATATCTCCACAGTTAAGAGGGAGTGTTCAAATATGTAACTAGGTCCGGTCTTCATAATGACATGTGTAATCATGATTTTATGAAATTAATGTAAATAAGAAAAATAAAATTGTTTTATGCTTGAGACATGGGTTTCATCCTCAAGGAATAATATTTTATAGATGAAGTTCCCATTGTGAGCTATTAGGATCGATCATTAAGTCATAAAGTCAATTGAGTCATTGTCATGTATTGAAGACCCATTTGGGCATGTTACATGGTGTAAATGAGAATTTATTTGAGTCACTAGAAGAGCCAAAAACCCTCCAAGACCTCATCACAAGTACTCAATCAAGTCGACCTTCCTAAGAAGATGTAGATCGTTCTAGAAAGAGATGTCGGCCCAGGCACGAGGACAAGTCAGCTTATTTTCATGGGCAAACTACTATATAAAGGAGGACTCGACCTCACTTGAAGAACATTCATTCAAGCATCTGAATTTGAAGGAGTGCGAGAAACACAAGAATAAGAGCCTCTCATCAATCGAAGAAGGGAGAAGAAGGAGTCGACGTGTTTTGGATCTGTTTTGGGGGAAATATCTCTCACACATGCGAGGAGGATTAGTACTATTTGTTGCAGAAGAAGTCGAGTTATCACAGTCATCCTAGGAGGTCGAATTAAGGAAGAAATCAAGTCGAACTACAGAAGAAAAAGCCTCTATCCAAGCGAGAAGGGAATCAAGGGATAAAATCATTGTTTATCCCTCACACATGATGCAACTAGGGCTTCTGAAGAGGCAAAGAATTGTAGGCCTATGACAATAGGCCGAAATCTAAAGAGAAGCTAAGATCCATGGTGAGACAATTGTTAATTTTAGGTATGTTCTATGCTTAGAGCAATTTATTTCAATTTTCACAGTTAGCTCAATATATTTTCCAGATTAGCAATCACATCAGCATTAAAGTAAACTGCAGATAGAACATAAACATATATAGCAGAAGACAAGCCAAGACAAGAGGACACAAGATGTGGCGCTAGCCAGGGACAAACCCGAATGTGGGGAAACCCTTGATCAATTCTTATTATATGTTCTTCAATAGTTCAGCAGAGAGAGAGAGATAGTACGTTTACAACAGAAGTCAACACTTTGACTTATCTAGATAAGAGCATAGATCATCTCTAAGAAGATGATACATGAGATCAGTTGAAGACATGTTGCTTCAACTGATTCTCCAAGGTGACTCCTTCACCTATCATTGTGTTGCATTTTGTCATCATGCTGCACCTCACCATGCTACACCCATCATCACTATGTTGCATCTCATCATGCTTCATTAATCATGACTGTACCCATCACTGAACTACATTATGTGCCATTGTTGCACCATGTTGCCATACTGACCTATGTGTTGGCTGCATCTTGCCTGCTTATTGTCCCTAGCATGCTTGTTGTCCTTTGCATGCTTGTTGTTGCATGCTAGTTGTCCATGCTAGCTGTAACATTGCAATGCTTGGTGTATTTGCTGCTAAGTACCATACAACTATCCCAATGTTAGTTAGTTGTCCCTTGCATGCTGCTCTCCTTTGGAGACAGATGCTCTAGCTGTTCAGGCAATTTCAGCGATTTCGGCTATTCCAGGCAGTTCCGGTAGTTCTGGCAATTCCGGCTATTCCCGGCAGTTCAGGCAGTTCCTGCTTCTACCCTCTATGTCAGCTTTCCTGGCTGTTCTAGCAGTTGCTGTTGTTCCCAGTAGTTCCGCCTATTCCCGGCAGTTCCGACAGTTCCGCCTATTCCCGGCAGTTCCGACAGTTCTGGCAATTCCGCCTATTCCCGGCAGTTCTCGGCAGTTTCAGCAGTTCCCGCGTTTCCCGGTAGTTCCCAACAGTTCCAACAATTCCCGGCAGTTTCGGCTTATTCCTCGCAGTTCCAGCAGTTCCCGGCAGTTCTGGGTTTTCCCGGCAGCTCCGGCGGTTCCAGCCGTTCTAGCAGTTCCGGCAGTTCCAGCAGTTCCGGCAGTTCCTGCAGTTCCGGCTTCTGCCCTCTGGATTAGGGCAATGTTATCCCTTAGGATCTCTCCTCCTACTAAAACCTAAAGACAAGTAGAGAGGAAGAGATCCCAAGTGTGTTGAAATGACTTGAAGGCCACCTCTATTTATACTAAAACGTTGAGCACAAGTGGGGTTTATTTAGTTGTTGGCCGACCTTGAGGAATTGTCCCATAACACAAATAAATTCATATCTCCATGAATACTTATCGGAATCGGATGATCTTTAGATCAATCCTACACCTCTCGATGAGAGGGATCCAAGAAAAATATCTGCTTCCATTAATAAGATGACCTACATGGAGTTTGGCCCTAGTTGCCAATTTTAACACTCCCTCCCAACTAGGGAGAACTCCATCTATTGATCCATATGTCTGACTGTACTATCTCTACCATCAGTGCCCTACACTGCTCTGCTCTACTGAACCATGAAGAAGAAGAATTGATCGAGAATGTCTCATACCATTCTCTACTGACCCGAAGTCAGTTTCATCTGAAGAGAGTGTGTCACATCACTCTTACTGGCCCGAAGTCAGTTTTATTGATCCCAGATCAATATCACAAGAGAGTGTCTCAAACCACTCATACTGATCCCAGATCAATGGAGGTCATCCTAGCATAGGGAGTACGGTAGATACATCAATGCGTCCATCGATAGTACTACTATGGTCCCTAACCCCATTTCCCTGCTCATTGATCAGATGAGAGGTACTTCCCATGAGTCCCAGACTGCATGGGTAGGATGCCTCAACAAGAGAACTAATCATCCTGCCCCATAGTCGCCACGGGAGAACTAATCATCCCGGCCCACAGGAGAACTAATCATCCTGTTTCACAGTTGCCATGGGAGAACTAATCATCCCGGCCCACAGGAGAACTAATCATCCTGTTCCACAGTTGCCACGGGAGAACTAATCATCTCGGCCCACAAGAGAACTAATCATCCTGTTCCACAGTTGCCACGGGAGAACTAATCATCCCAGCCCACAAGAGAACTAATCATCCCGGCCCACAAGAGAACTAATCATCCTATTCCACAATTGCCACGGGAGAACTAATCATCTCGCCCATAGGAGAACTAATCATCCTGTTCCATAGTTGCCACGGGAGAACTAATCATCCCGGCCCATAGGAGAACCAATCATCCTGTTCCACAGTGGCCACAGGGTATCACAGGGGAAGGTTGAACTTGTCATCTTGTACATAGCGCACCACCAGGGGAGAGTGAGTCGCCCTGTGGTCGTATGTTGCTCCAGTAAGTACCCCAAGCCCCCCAGAGCTCCTAGAGCTCAATGCATGCAACATGTAGGACCCTTATAAGAAGGTCTCTCAACGACTCCAAGTCGTTTGGGAAAGTCACAGATTTGACTTTTCCCTCGGGCTTTGACAAAATGTCTACGACCTGTACATCAGTCTCAATGCGATGGAGCTTCCTCGCTCATCGACTTACCATATCCCAGATAAGGCAGTATCTGATGTCTATCTACTAGAGCAACATCGAATATGGGATTCCTCAGTAATCGAATCGCCCCTCTGGTTGTCACAAAGAATCACAGTGGTATTCATCATGTGTACAAACAACTCACTTAAGAGCTTCTACAACCATGCAGCTTCACACGAGATCATACTCTTAGTTATGTATCAGGTCTCGGCGGTGCTTATAGCAACTGACTTCTGCTTCCTACTCGTCCATGATATTGAAGCAGAATCCAAAGAGAACCAGCACTGAGAAGTGCTCTAGTGATCCTCCACATTGCCTGCCCAGTCAGAATTCGAATAATCATGCAGTTTCATATTTCTGGCAGTGTATCTCAATCCATGAGAGATTGTGCCCCGAAGATATCTTAGAAGATTCTTGGCACCAATCCAGTGAGGCTCAACCAAATATGAGCTCACCATGTTAACTGCAAAACATATATCCGAATGGAAGTTCACCAAGAACATCAACGCGAATGAGTTTATGAAACTCAGAGGTATTTCCCAAATCTTGTCTGACATCACTACCATATAACTTCTGAAAGTTAAGATCCTCGAGGTAGTCACAAGCTTGCAGTTTATCATTCCACATTCGGCATCCAACTCCCTCTTACTTCTGCAAATGAGAGGGTCTGCACTTGTCAGAAATAGGTCGTCCTCATAAGGTGCTAGTATGGGAGGTCTGTCATCCACAACCTTCAAACAATGGTCATCTGACAGCTATCAATCCTCTCATACTATGCCCGGGGAGTTTTGCTTCAAGCCATAGAGGGCTTTCTTCCACCTGCATACGTGAGATTCCTGATCATCAATCTCAAACCCCTCGGGTTGTTCCAAACCTGTGGACCTGCTACACGAGGGGAATGGTCCCCTTGCAATATTTTCCTTTGGTACATCTCAAACATGTACTTTCATGCTCTTTTTGAATTCAAGTATCCCTGTCACCATCGGACTCACAGACCTTGTAATATCCCGTTTCAGAGATATTCTCCAAAACCCCAGTAACTCCAACCAAATACGTACAAATGATATAATAACCGGGAAGCTCAAAATGATAAAAATGACAGTGGTGCAATATATAATAATATAAACGTGAAATATAAGCAGATACTCAAGAAATGCAGAGAGAAATGCTAAGCCATTTTATTATACTGAGCAATAGAATGAGTACAGGAGGTGATCAGAAAGATGGCACCTCGACTTGCACAAGGCAAGTGAAGAAATACACTCAGAATAGCAAAGGAATGGCCTCTCTCTGATCTGCGTCCCAGCTGCTGGAGAACTGTCGTGCTATTGCTGCTGCTGGAAATCAAATGAGGATTTGGGGTTGTTCCCCTCCTCAGAAAAGGCTGAAACTCTGGAATCGGACTCTACTCAAGAAACCCAGAAAAACCCAGAAAGCTTTTCTGAAATGGCCGACCCCCGAAAATCACCCCCTTGGGGTTCTGCGCAGTCCCTCAATGCTCTGCGCTGCCACTGAATGAAACTCTCCAGTAATCTACCTGAAACCTCTGCCAAAACCCTCCAATATGCAAGGGCTGATCCCCTGCTCAATCTCCCAGCACAAATCCTGCTGCAAACCCTCAATCCAGAACTCCTGCCAGAAAGAACTGCATCATCCCTCTTACTGTTGCGCAGTCCTCCACGATGCTCAATCCTCCTGCCAAAATACTGATGAAACTACTGCAAAAATGTTGATGGAAATACCTTGCCGGAGCAGGCACTCGAAGTCCCCCGGGGCTAAGGATGAGATCTCCGAACGGAGACACTCAATGCACTAAACAGTGCTGCAGACTAGCTAAACAGCCGGCATGCTCTAAGTCGAAGTGACTAGCTCAAATGCACATAATCCAATGATCAAAATGAGGGGGTTTCTCTCTCCCTTATAGCCTTTGCCTCTCTCAATCCCAAGGCTCACCTCCTCCAACATAATTCCTCTCTTGCCACGTGTTTCTTCCCTTCTGCACAGTCCCTCCAAGTGTCTGCGTGGGCTCCATCTCTGCGTCCCCCTTTGGCCCCCTTGGCTCCCCTTTAAGTCACAACTTTGTGCTACTAGGAAGTGACTTTTATTCTAAAAGTGAGTTATGTCCCCTTTTCTCACCTTTTTATTTATAAATAACTAAAGAAGGCAAAAATTGAGCAAAATCAAATATTCCAACTAGCCATGGCTAATTAGGAATATTACAGTCTCCCCCGGCAAAATGTTGCTTGTCCTCAAGCAACTGAAGTGATGGATGTTGCAAGATTTTCTCACTCTCCAAAGTGGCATCCTCATCCGGCAAATTCTTCCACCTCACCAAGAATTCTCGGACCGTCCTGCTCCGTAGCTGCCTCTCCCTAGTATCAATAATAGCCTCCCGCTGCAACGCCAAATGCCCCTCATCATCCATGGGTGGTAGCTCATCTGTCATTGTCACCTGCTACCCCAATTCCTTCTTCAGGCATGATACATGAAAAACGTTATGAATCTTGTTGTCTTGGGGCAGCTCCAACTCATATGCAACCTGTCCAATCCTACGTATCACCCTGTATGGCCCATAAAAGCGGGGCTTGAGCTTCTCAGCCCCCTTCTACTTCAGTGACGACTGTCGGTATGGTTGTAATCGTAGGTAGACTATGTCCCCTACCTCAAACTGTCTCTCCACCCGACCCATGTCGACATACAGCTTCTGCTGGTTCTGCGTTGTAGCCATGTTATCCTTGAGAGCTCGGAGGATATCCTGACTCTCTTAGATCCAAATCTTGGCTCTAGGAGCCTTGCTATCACCAAACATCACGTTAACAAAAGATAAAGGATGATACCCATATAAGGCATAGAATGGTGACATACCAATGGACATGTGATGTGTAGTGTTGTAGCAGTACTCCCCCAGATGCAGCCACTTCAGCCATGCTCGCTACTGCCCACTGACATAGTTATGCAAGTAGCCCTCCAGCCACTTGTTAACTATCTCTGTCTGCCCGTCCGTCTGTGGGTGATAACTGGTACTCGGTGTCAACTTCGTCCCCACCAACCGGAAAAGCTCCTGCCAAAACCCGCCCATGAAACGGTTGTCCCTGTCACTGACGATGGTCTTAGGAAGACCATGTAGCCTGAAGATCTCTCTGAAGAACAGCTCGGCCACCTGTGCTGCTGTATAGTGTGCGGATATGGCAAAAAAATGTGCGTACTTTGTCAGTCGATCAACGACGACAAAGATACAATCCTTGCCCTGTACCATGGGCAACCCTGTGATGAAGTCCATCGAAATACTCTCCCATTTCCCCTCCGGAATGGGAAGAGGCTGCAATAATCCCGCGAGATGGCTCATCTCTTCCTTGTTCCTCTGGCAAACATCGCACTCCCGGATAAGCTGGAATACGTCCTCTTTGAGGCCCTTCCATGAGAACCTCTCTCTAATGGCCCTGTAGGTTTTGGTAAACCCTTGATGGCCTGCCAATGGTGAATCATGTGATGCCTATAGTATCTTCTTCTTGAGCTGAGACCCCTCAGTCAAGAAGATCCAGTCCCTATAATAGATGATCTCATCGACCACCCTGTACCTGTCATCTGCCACCTACCCATCCAGAACCTCACATGCAAACCTATCCTTGGAGTACTCTATTAAGAGTCGAGCCCTCCAGTCTGTATCCAAGCTCATAAGAGACAACATAGCTGGTCTACGTAAAAGGGCATCTACTACCACGTTGTTCTTACCCTTGACATACTCAATGTCAAAGTCATATGCTTGGATCTTACTGATCCACTTCTGCTGTCTCTCCTGTAGCTGCTTGTGCTCCAAAAAGAACTTAAGGCTATTGTGATCAGTCGTCACCCTGAACCTGTTACCTACCAAATACTGCCGGAACTTGGCCACTGCATGCATGATGGCCAGCATCTCCTTGTCGTATATAGAATACAACCTCTCATGCGGAAGGAGCTTCTGGCTCTCAAAGGCTATAGGGTGTCCTCCCTGCATCAATACTGCGCCGATCCCCTCTCCCGACACATCACACTCCAAAACAAATGGCTGCATAAAATCTAGCAGTGCAAGCACTGGGTAGCTGCTCATAACCTCCTTGAGCCTATCAAAGGCTCGTTGCGTTGTATCTGTCCAATTGAATGCCCCCTTCCTCGTCAAATCCGTCAGGGGTGCAGCAAGCTGTGAGAAACTCTTGATGAACTTTCGGTAGTAGGTGCAAATGCCAATGAATCCTCGAAGTTCTGTCACGTTCCTCGGCTCTGGCCATTCTCTGATGGCCCTGATCTTCTCCTCGTGGACTCTCACTCCGTCCACTCCTATGATGTGTCCCAAGTACAACATCTCCGTCAACCCAAACTCACACTTGGAGAGCTTGGCATAGAACTGCTACTCCTGCAAGATACGCAACACTGTCTCTATATGCTAGAGATGTTCCTCCCAAGTCCTGCTGTAAATGACGATATCATCAAAAAATACCAACACAAACTTCCTCAAGTGACTGCGAAAGATGTGATTCATGCAGGACTGAAATGTAGCGGGGGCGTTGGTTAGCCCAAAGGGCATCACCAAGAACTCAAAGTGCCCATAGTGACACCTGAAGGCAGTCTTGGGAATGTCCTGCTCCCTCACGCGAATCTGATGGTACCCAGATCTCAAATCAATCTTTGAGAAGAACCGTGCTCCTCTCAACTCATCCATCAACTCGTCGATCCTGGGTATGGGGTACCTGTTCTTCAGTGTCTTCTTGTTCAGGGCCCTATAGTCAATGCACATCCTCAATGTGTCGTCCTTCTTCTTCACCAACACCACGGAAGAAGCAAAAGGACTCGTGCTCGGCCGAATGTGCCCAAGAGCCAGCAACTCCTGAATGGCCCGCTCAATCTCATCCCGATAGGCCTTGGGATGCCTATAGGGGGTAGTAATCACTGCCTAAATACCCTGCTCAAGCTCAATGGTGTGCTCAAACCCCCGGTCCGGTGGTTGTCCTAGTGGAATCTCCCCAAGCACTATGGCATACCAGTCAAGGATGGACTGTATCTCTTGATGTGCCGTCTATCTTGTAGTCCCTGCCTCTGATGCACGCAGCTCCACTGCCCACTCTATGTCTCCCTTCCGAAAGACTGCCTCCATCCGATGAGCCGAAACAGTCTGAGGTAGATATGTGTGTTGTCCCCGTATCTTCTCATGCCTCCCTGTCTTCTCATCATCCCACTCCATCTCTGGGGTCTTCCAATCTGTCGTGACCTTCCCTAGAGTGATAAGCCACTGAACACCCAGTATCACATTGGTGTCCGGAATATCGACCACGAAAAAGTGGTCAGTCAGTGTGTAGATGTCCATCGTCACTAATAGCTCTAGAACATAACGAGCACACATCATGGTCTGATCTCCTGGGACCAAGACTGAAAACCCATCGAAGCTCTTTGTCTGTATATCTCTCCGCTCAACCATCTGTGCATCGATGAAGTTGTGGGTTGCCCCGCTGTCAACCAAAATTGATACTTGCTGGCCACGTACTATCCCCCATACGCGTAGCGTCAGATACTTGGGAACTCCTCGCAATGCTGCAAGGGCCCCTCCGGTAGGTGCAAAAGATGCACCACCTGCTGTTGGCAGTGGAGGTGGCAAAGGTCCCTGCACGGCATGACTATCTCCTGCTTCCACATCATCCTCATCATCCTCTTCTCCATTGCTCTCGGAGAAGACCTCAATAAAATGTGCTTTGCCAACAACACATCTATGTCCTGGTGCCCACGGCTCCTGACAGGTGAAGCACAACCGCTTCTTCTTCAGCTCCCTCCTGGCATCATTGTCAATCTGTGCTCGTCCTGGATTCCCCTTTGGAGGTGGAATCCTCACATCCTTCCCCTTAGACTGGAAAGTCTGTCTCTGGGGGTAAGGTGTCCGGGTCCTGGGTAAGACATCCTATAAGTCTCGGGTCCTGCTAATGGCGTCCTGGAGTGTGGCTGGTCTAGTGGATCGGACTAAACCTCGGAGTGGCTCTGCTAACCCCTCAACATACATATAGATCCTCCGTGCCATGGATAGATCTGGCACCATCACTAAGACCCTCAAGAAATCTGCAATGTAGGTCTCTGGGCTCCCTGTCTATTTGAGCCTCGTCAGCTCAACAAAATGTTGCTCTAGATCCCTCCGATCAAATCGCTCCATCAATCTCCTGGTGAACTCGGCATATGTCGTCACTGTGGAGTGTCCGAGTGTAACCATCCCATGAAACCACCAATCCTAAGCCTCACCATCCAAATGCAATGTTGCCAACTTGATGACCTCTGTCTCCGACATCTGGTTAAGCTGGAAATAAATGTCCAGCTTCTCCACCCAAGACTTTGCCGAACTGTTTGATGAACCATCAAACGTAGGAAAGTGGAATCTACTTGCTGCACAGTGGGTGTCACCATCATGGTAATGCCGGTACCCTCTGTGATGGTCGCGAGGTCTACTATCCCGCAGGAGCTTAACAAAGTCTCTGAATGAAAGAGCATCCCTGAACTCCTACCCATAGGCCTGGTACTCTGCAAAATAATCGCCCATATGGCCGAGCTCTGCCTCCTGCTGGGTTCCCGGCCCCGTGTCTGTTCCTAAGAACGTAGGCATGGTAGAGCGTGTAGGGGCATGCAAGGCCACCTACTGCGCAGTATCATGCTGCTCTGGCAAATGATGGGATGCACCCGATCCCTCACCAATCTGAAAAACCCGTGGGCTCTCACGCTGTCTGGCCTCTACTGCCGTGAATCTCTGCCCCATCACCTCAATCTGCCTCGACAGATCCTGCACTGATTTGAGGAGCATATCCACAAATCTCTTCCCGTCCTCGTCTGCCATCGGATCCTTCTGCTCTGCGTCCACCACAGGCTCCTCCTGTTCTGCGTCCACCACAGGCTCCTCCTGTTCTGCGTCCACCACCGGAACACAGTCTCCCTCTCCGTAGGTATTCTCCAACCTACGCCCAGTGTCTCTGTATCTCCTACCTCTGTAACAGATGTAGGGATTTTCCCCCGGTGTCATAGATTGCTAGCTCCACAGGCTGAGCCAGATCTATGCTCTGATACCACTGTAATATCTCGTTTCAGAGATATTCTCCAAAACCCCAGTAACTCCAACCAAATACG
The DNA here is from genome assembly GCA_031772625.1 of Pinus tabuliformis. NCBI lineage: Eukaryota > Viridiplantae > Streptophyta > Pinopsida > Pinales > Pinaceae > Pinus > Pinus tabuliformis. Next base: position 377,884,617 of record CM062807.1, read on the forward strand.
TACAAATGATATAATAACCGGGAAGCTCAAAATGATAAAAATGACAGTGGTGCAATATATAATAATATAAACATGAAATATACGCAAATACTTAAGAAATGCAGAGAGAAATGCTAAGCCATTTTATTATACTGAGCAATAGAATGAGTACAGGAGGTGATCAGAAAGATGGCACCTCGACTTGCACAAGGCAAGTGAAGAAATACACTCAGAATAGCAAAGGAATGGCCTCTCTCTGATCTGCGTCCCAACTGCTGGAGAACTGTCGTGCTGCTGTTGCTACTGGAAATCAAATGAGGATTTGGGGTTGTTCCCCTCCTCAGAAAAGGCTAAAACTCTGGAATCGGACTCTACTCAAGAAACCCAGAAAAACCCAGAAAGATTTTCTAAAATGGCCAACCCCCAAAAATCACCCACTTGGGGTTCTGCGCAGTCCCTCAATGCTCTGCGCTGCCACTGAATGAAACTGTCCAATAATCTACCTGAAACCTCTGCCAAAACTCTCCAATATACAAGGGTTGATCCCCTACTCAATCTCCCAGCACAAATCCTGCTGCAAACCCTCAATCCAGAACTCCTGCCAAAAAGAACTACGTCATCCCTCTTAGTGCTGCGTAGTCCTCCACGATGCTCAATCCTCCTGCCAAAATACTGATGAAACTACTGCAAAAATGTTGATGGAAATACCTTGCCCGAGCAGGCACTCGAAGTCCCCCGGGGCTAAGGGTGAGATCTCCAAACAGAGACACTCAATGCACTAAACAGTGCTGCAGACTAGCTAAACAGCCAGCGTGCTCTAAGTCGAAGTGACTAGCTCAAATGCACATAATCCAATGATCAAAATGAGGGGGCTTCTCTCTCCTTTATAGCCTTTGCCTCTCTCAATCCCAAGGCTCACCTCCTCCAATGTAATTCCTCTCTTGCCACGTGTTTCTTCCCTTCTGCGCAGTCCCTCCAAGTGTCTATGTGGGCTCCATCTCTGCGTCCCCCTTTGGCCCCCTTGGCTCCCCTTTAAGTCACAACATTGTGCTACTAGGAAGTGACTTTTATTCTAAAAGTGAGTTATGTCCCCTTTTCTCACCTTTTTATTTATAAATAACTATAGAAGGCAAAAATTGAGCAAAATCGAATATTCCAATTAGCCATGGCTAATTAGGAATATTACAGACCTCCGGTGCTATGTGTCAATGGACATGGTCCCCAGTGGACTTCCTGCAACTTGATACAACCCTGAACTCAAAAACGTCTTTGAAAATTCTATTTTCAAACACGTACCTTTCCATCAATGAGTGCCACCTCGTAACCTTTGACTTCCATTGTTGAAATGGACACCAGGTTCTTCTTGCGATCAGGTACTTAAAAGAGATTTTGTAAATGAATCAAGTTACCCTCATTGAATTGAGGGGTAACATTCCCTACACCCTTTCTGGGATAGGTGGCATTGGCTCCAAGTATAATCCCACGATTGTTTCCATCTCTACCAAATTAGAGAGTGCACCCTTCTATCCGATCAAGTGCCTTGAAGCACTACCATCAATAAGCCAAATTCCCAAAGAATCTGAAGGAGAGGGCCAATACAAGATAACGCTTCTTTATCTTATCAAAAACAACATTTGATTATTCATACCTGGGGTTCCTTGCTTTCTTTGAAGAGTCGGCCATTTCCATGATGACCTACATTACCTGTCATTCCTTTGATCATTGAAAATGTCCCTGGAATGATTGTTATCTTCATCAAGAGATGTGTCTCTGCCATTCGGACACTCCTTCGCATAATGGCCGAACTTATTGCAACCAAGGTATCTGCCTTTCCTTCCACCCTTAGATCCGAACTTCCCAATGAAGTGATCTTTAGGTAGGCCATCAGAAACTTCTGCTGCACTATTCTGATAATATTCTCTGCTTCGACTTCACCCTCGGTGAATTTGAAGAGGGATGAGGAATCCAATGATACTTTTGTCCTTTCCCAACTGTCTTCGGTGATTGCTCTTCCACTCTTGCTTAGGCATTGTCTTCACCTCAACTCTGATACCATGTTAATGTTAGTCATTGTCAGGTATTGAAGACCCATTTGGGCATGTTACATGGTGTAAATGAGAATTTATTTGAGTCACTAGAAGAGCCAAAATCCCTCCAAGACCTCATCACAAGTACTTAATCAAGTCGACCTTCCTAAGAAGATGTAGAGCATTCTAGAAAGAGATGTCAGCTCAGGCATGAGGACAAGTCAGCTTATTTTCATGGGCAAACTACTATATAAAGGAGGACTCGACCTCACTTGAAGAGCATTCATTCAAGTATCTGAATTTGAAGAGTGTGAGAAACACAAGAATAAGAGCCTCTCATCAATCGAAGAAGGGAGAAGAAGGAGTCGAAGTGTTTTGGATCTATTTTGTGGCAAATATCTCTCACACATGCAAGGAGGATTAGTACTATTTGTTGCAGAAGAAGTCAAGTTATCACAGTCATCCTAGGAGGCTGAATCAAGGAAGAAATCAAGTCACTTATCAAGTCGAATTATAGAAGAAAAAGACTCTATCCAAGCGAGAAGGGAATCAAGGGATAAAATCATTGTTTATCCCTCACACGCGATGCAACTAGGGCTTCTGAGGAGGCCATGAATTGCAAGCCTATGACAATAGGCTGAAATCTAAAGAGAAGCTAAGATCCATGGTGAAACAATTGTTAATTTTAGGTATGTTCTATGCTTAGAGCAATTTATTTCAATTTTCACAGTTAGCTCAATATCTTTTCCAGATTAGCAATCACATCAGCATTAAAGTAAACTGCAGATAGAACATAAACATAAATCGCAGAAGACAAGCTAAGACAAGAGGACACAAGATGTGGCGCTAGCCACGAACAAACCCAAATGTGGGGAAACCCTTGATCAATTCTTCTTATATGTTCTTCAATAGTTCAGCAGAGAGAGAGAGATAGTACGTTTACAATAGAAGTCAACACTTTGACTTATCTAGATAAGAGCATAGATCATCTCTAAGAAGATGATACGTGAGATCAGTTGAAGACATGCTGCTTCAACTGATTCTCCAAGGTGACTCCTTCACCTATCATTGTGCTGCATTTTGTCATCATGTTGCACCTCACCGTGCTGCACCCATCATCACTATGCTGCATCTCATCATGCTTCATTAATCATGACTGTACCCATCACTATACTACATTATGTGCCATTGTTGCACCATGTTGCCATACTGACCTATGTGATGGCTACATCATGCTTGCTTGTTTCCCTAGCTTGCTTGCTGTCCCTAGCATGCTTGTTGTCCTTTGCATGCTTGCTGTTGCATGCTAGCTGTCCATGCTAGTTGTAACATTGCATGCTTGGTGTAAATGTTGCTAAGTACCATACAACTGTCCCAATGTTAGTTAGTTGTCCCTTGCATGTTGCTCTCCTTCGGAGACAGATGATTTGGTTGTTCCGGCAGTTTCGGCAATTTCGGCAGTTCCAGCTTTTCCCAGCAATTCCTGGCAGTTTCGGCTTCTGCCCTCTGTATTAGCTTTCCCGGTTGTTCTGGCTGTTCCCAACAGTTCCGGCTATTCCTAGCAGTTCCGACAGTTTCAGCAATTCCGGCTATTCCTGGCAGTTCCCGCAGTTTCGGCAATTCCGACTATTTCGGCAATTCCCAGCAGTGCCGACAATTCCGGCTATTCCCAGAGTTCCGGCTATTCCCAGCAGTTCCAGCAATTCCAGCTATTCCAAGCAGTTCTGGCAGTTTCAGCAATTCCGGCTATTCCCGGCAATTCCGACAGTTCCTACAGTTTCAGCTTCTGCCCTCTAGGTTAGGGCAGCGTTATCCCTTAGGATCTCTCCTCCTACTAAAACCCAGAGACAAGTAGAGAGGAAGAGATCCCAAGTGTGTTGAAATGACTTGAAGGCCACCTCTATTTATACTACGTTGAGCACAAGTGGGGTTTATTTGGTTGCTGGCCGACCTTGACGAATTATCCCATAACACAAATAAATTCATATCTCCATGAATACTTATCGGAATCGGATGATCTTTAGATCAATCCTACACCTCTCGATGAGAGGTATCCAAGAAAAATATCTGCATCCATTAATAAGATGACCCACATGGAGTTTGGCTCTAGTTGCCAATTTTAACAACAATCAGTTTGACTAGCATTGACTCAAGGAAGAAGAATTGTTTCAAGGAAACCTTGTGACTTGGTCTTGGAGAGGTTCTTATGTCAAGGGTCTTGGTCATGGAATTCATCAATTGAAGAATCTATAAGAAGAAGAATATGGCGGGTTTTCCTCTCAAGATTGTAGAAGTTTTGGCCCTGGATGATCACCTACATTTTGTGTCCCTTGTCTCATTGTTGTTTATACTTTGATAGTTGTTTGATGAAAAGAACTCTATAATAATCAAGCTAAAGAAGAACCTAATCAAAAGAAATAAAACGTATTCACAAGAAATTATCATTACTAGAGAAATCACCTCTAGGCTCTTCTCTCTACCCTAGATTCTCAACAACCTTAACCTAGTGAGCTCCTCGGAGGATCTCCTACCATGGTTATTCATAAACCCTAGGTCTTGTGTGGTCCCATTCTAGGCTTCTCAAGAATAGTAAAAGCTTATATAAAGAAATACAATCATCATACAAAGCTTCTTGAGTAGTCCTAATCATCTTTGGAGCCTTGACCTTAGGTCTCCTTGTCATCATTGAATATCATAAACCCTAGGTCTAGGTCTCCTCATAGGTCTTTCTTGGAGAGCCTTTTTGCTTCTCTTGAAGCATTGAGCCTTTATTTGAGCCTCTCCTTTGAATGGGCCTTGGAAATCACATCATACCTAGTCATTGATTCTATCATTAATAGTGATTTCCCTCATACCGGGACTCCTCCCATCGGTGAAAGTCTGTAAAGAGTAGGGGACACTGATTGAGGTGACAGTGGGTCTTTGTCCCATTGTTGTCATTTGGTCTAGTAGTTGTCCCTTAGGTACCCCTCCTAGATTGTGTGGCAACATTTTTGGCGTCATTGTTAGGGAGCAAGCAGGTCTTCCTCCTTGGTCTAATATTTGAAGAGGCCCCGTTGGAGCCCGAGTCCATGATGATGAACCTAATGAAGTTGGGCCTCTCATTCAAGAAGGGGTGTTGAATAATATGCTTCATGAAGATCAAGAAAATGTGGATATTATTGCTTCACCTGAGGTTGACATTTGTGGCTTCTTCCACATAAAAGAGGGAAAATGGGATATTAGCAACCATCATTTCAATAGTGACCCTATTTATGATACTAACAAGGAAGATGAGGTTAAGGTTAGTCTTCCCTTTCTCCTGAACACTACTTATAATAATATATCTATCGCTAATCTTGAAAGGTAATATGATCATTTTCCCCCATGGGAAGGACGGTGGGAGGTGATTGATTGTCATCTTAACAAAGGACCAATTTGTGATACTGATGATGACATCAATAGGGACCTTATTTCTCCCTGCCTTCCTTATTATCCTAGGAATATACTCGAGCCATCCATGGACCATTGCCTCACCCCTTTTCTTATGTTCACTTGTGATGATGAGTCTTTCCCCCTCCTAAATATGACCATTGGGAAAAACAACTCAGTGATATTGATCCTTTGTGCCAGCGCCCTCCTTTTCCTTCCCATCGTGACCTCAAGGCAACCATGAAGCATGTCATCGTTATGAAGGACCATGATGAGGATGATATGCCTGAGGTGGCCCTTCGTCGAAAGTTCATGAGCTTGATTGTTGATATCTCTATCTTTTGGCTGAAAGAGAGGATCCAATGGTGCAAGTTGCATCCCTCTTTTCCTTCTTCATCCATGATCTTCCATATATGGTCACTTTATTTTCCCACCTCCCACCCTTGTGACCTAGCACATGAGTACCATGATTGTCATGTTTGTTCTCAAGTATATATCACAATAAATCATAGGGGTAGGAAATCTGATATTGATTGGATGATATGTTGGTTGCATTGGTTTTATGATTACACTTAGTATTTGCATAATGTAGCCATGCATGTTAGAGTAGGATGCATTGCATATTGATTTTTGCATAGCTAATATCATCATATCATGTTCTCATGCTAGAGAAGATGCATTTAGATTAGACTTGCATTTAGAGTAGATTTTATTTCCTATATGGTTTTACTATTATTTCATGAAAACATGGGCGATCAAAGTATGCCTAGGACAAATGCTTCCAATATTTGTTTGTGATGTGCAAGGTAACAGGTTTGTGGTCCCAGAGGATTGTTGGTGTTCTCATTGTTGAGAAATGTAATTAGTTTCGGTCTTTATAATTGTTGTACTCATTTCAATATGTATCCTATGTAACAAACAAAAAAAGAAAAGAAAAAAAAACATGGGTTTCATGCTCATTATTGATGGTATTCTAGGTAAAAGCATGTTCTTTGTGCTTCTATGGCTTGTTAGGTCTTAGGATTTCTTGTCATGAGTCAAAGGAGTCAACCTCATGTTTATAAGACCCTTCTGGGCAAAATGAAATTATAAAAAGAATTATTTTGAGTCTAGAAAGTCTGGGAATCTCCAAAAGTACAAGTCGGCCCTGGGAGCATCAAGTCGGCCTAAAGGAGGGAATTCGACCCCTTGAGAAGGCTATATAAAGAAGCAATTCAACCTCATTTGGAACACACTTTCGATCTACAAGAAAGAGTTTGATCAGTAGCTGAGAAGGACAAAAAAAAGGAGAGCGAAGGTCTAGAAGAAGTTGGGAGGACAAAAGTTCTTGTTTTTTGGGCTTTATCTCTAACATGTGTGAAATTCTAGGGTTTCTGGGTTGCAGAAACAGGTCGAAGTTGCAGGTCTGAATTGCAGTAGGACAAACTGAGAAATCTGGTAGCTACAAGAGGTAAAACCCTTATCTTGACCTCGTTGACCTTGGGAGAGTTGTCTTGCTCAAAGTAGGTCTCAGGAGGAGGCTATATTCCGGTTTCCAAGAAGCTGCAAGGACAAAGTTGTTCGGTCGAAGCTGCAGGTCGAGTAGCACTGTTGTAGCTAGCAGGTTGAAGTTGCAGGGAGTAGCAGTTTGGTGCAGACTAAAGGAAGGACTTGAGAAAGCGCTGACTTGGTACTAGGAGAAGGACTTGGTCTATGGATTGGGTCTTTGTATCTCATTTGAAGCAAATTCAAAGAAAATAAGAGTTACTAGGTTTTCCCCTTAAAGGGGTTTTGCCCTCGCTGGGAGCCTATATTTGTCCTCTTTTTGTTATTGTTATTGCTCTTGATATTGTTTGATGAAAGATTTAACTAAAGAACATAAAGAAGATAATTAAAGGTTCACAAGCACTATCCAAGTTAAGGAAAATTAGATATATTAGCTATCACTTTACATTTTCCAGCATGGTTTTAGAGCTAAGGTGAACAAGGAAGGCAACTGGAAGGACACTAGAAAGAATTGTTGATCAAAGATAAGAAGTTGTCAAAGCCTGAAAGAAGAAGACTACAAGGAAAATTGTCTCTTGAAGGGATTTGGTTAAAGACTCGTTGGTAGAAGACCCTTTTAATCTAGGGTTTCTACATTGAAGAAGACCGAGACTACATCAATCTCGCAAAAAGAAAGTCTATTTTCAAGGCATCAATCTTGGAAGTTGTTGGTGGAGGAATCCTAGGGAACATCTTTCAAGGACATCATCAAGAAATCTCCGAAGGTCTTGAAAGAATCAAGAAGGTTCGAGAGTCGAGACATCATCAAGAAGAATCTTGGTTACCAAAGTAAGTATTTTATTATTACACTATGTCTGAATCTTCAAGTCATATGGGTTCTTTCTGCAAGGAGAGAAATAACCTTATTGGGGCTTCGAACTATCTAGCATGGAAGAAAAGAATTGACTTGATACTCACAGAACAAGTAATGGGATATGTTACTGGAGAAATCACTGAACCTGAGAAAGATAAGACACAAGAACTAGCAAAGTACAATAAAGGGGAAGTAAGAGCTCAAAGGATCATAGTTTAATCAATTAAGGATTCTCTTGTTCCATTTGTTGCAAATATGAAGACTTCCAAGGCCATGTATGACAAGCTAGTGAATTTGTATTCGGTAAGTACAACAAGACAAAAGATGTTGTTGAGGAACAAGTTGTACAAAATGAAGAAGTCAAAGGATAAGGATGTGGCATCCTTTCTCATGAGAGTCTCTCAACTAAGAGACCATCTACAAGGACTTGGGGAACCAATTACTGATTCTAAAGTAACCATCTATGTACTGAATGCATTGCCACCAAAATGGAGCAGCTTTGCAACAAGCATCTACTCCAAGAAGGATTCAACTCCCTTTGATGAGTTGTGGGCACAGTGCATATTGGAAGAATCAAGGATCAAGGTCAAGGATGATATTGGATTTGATGAGAAATCTCAAGCCTTTCTAGCCCGAGTCAAGAAGTTGAAGAAGGGAAAGTTTGGTAAGTCCAAGAAGAAAGACATGTCCAAAGTGCAATGTTTTGGATGCAATGAATTTGGACACTTTAAGAGGGATTGTCCAAACAAGTAGAACAACAAGAGAAAGGAAAGGAGTGAAGCTCATGTAGCTGAGGCAGTGGGAGAACCTGAGAAGAAAGCAAAGAAGGAAGAAGTGAAGGATCTTTACTACTAAAGAAGGTTCACTGACTGTCAGGTTCTCTGTGAAGTTTAATCTTTCTTTTAGGATAGTATGTTTTGCATAGCATCATAAAAAGAAGCATATGATAGTAGCATGTCTATAATTTACATGATTAAGTTGCTTTGTAGAGATCATCTAGATAAATGGATAGATAGACCATTTTTCATATTGATCATCCGAATATTGTCTAACATTATGTTAGAGGTTGTCATCTTGCTTAGTTGAATCATCATGATTTAGGAAAGATCATCATTTTGGAAGGTCTTTTGGAAAAGCACCATGACAAAGGTTAGTAGACATTCCATGTAATGTGGAATCAATACTGGTAAAGGGATGAAAGAATGCAATGGCTCAAGATGCATGCTCTTTGTGAGATATATGAATAGCTAGATGATCGGATGAAAGCACAGGAATACATGGTAGATATAAAACTTTGGATAAGATTCGTGTAGAATCTTGTAGAAAGTAAGTTGGTCATAAAACATGCTTAGATATATGATGTTTGAAAGGAATAGGATTTGACTTACCTAAGAGTGTATAAAAGAATTTAAGGCTTTCTTTGGAATATATATAATGATTAACATCCAGAATAGTCTCCAGAAGAAAAGTTGTAACTTGGTAATCAAGTTTGATCCTTGGGCACTCTGATGCATGAAGGAAGATTCATATGGAGATGGACCAAGAGGATATTGATGGAACAAGAAGGTCACCATGGTAAGTTTGATTTTAATTATTGTTGGTTATATGGTTAACATATTATTTTGCTACCTGGAAGATGTTGCAAGAATATATGATGGCAGTTGAGGCAAGTTCAACTGTATGGATGAAGGATATTGAGGGAAGCTCGATATCTAGTACCTAGCAACTGTGAAGTCAAGATATGGACATCTTGGGATTAAAAGGTAGTAGTGCGAGAAGATAACTTGAAGGTCAAAGGAAGATCACTTTCAAGAAGAAGCTATGATCAACTTGAAGTTTGGGAAGGCTCAATGTAATGCCTTCATATCGAAGAAGAAAGTGATGAGCAAGAAGATTGGCTTGGAACCTGTCACAAGATTGAAAAGAGAAGGTGGCTCCATGATACCTTGAAAGAAAGAAAGCTCGATGATGTAGAGGAAAGAGGGAGTCAGACAGCTATGAAGAACTGGTAGTTGATACTCTTATGAAGACAAGTTGTAAGGCTTGTGATGATGACTTCCCAAATAGAAAGGAAGTCTAGATCTCCTCTGATTTTGAGAGGGAGTAAAGGAGTCTCCTTGTATAGGAGCAAGGTTTTATTCTCAAGATTAAAGGAGAATAGGGATGTCCTCTTTGGTTGAGAGGGAGTGATGTTGGACATCACATGTGAATTCTCCTCTTCAGGTAATCAAGAGAGAGTGGCGGTGAATGGATTAGCATCTATAATTTCCTTGAGGATATAGCATCCAAGAAAGGAAAAGGATCGATACTCTTTGAGAATGTGACAAGTATCCAACAGAAGAGTGGTCGAAGAGGATTGATATTCTTTGAGGACTTAGGATTAGAGATCCAAGATAAGAATAGTCCTAAAAGGGCATACCTTGTAGACATTCGGATGGGGTATGTACCTTGTAGAGGTAGGGCGGTATCACATGTAAATCCTCCCAGCATAATGCTCTTGATTAAAGTAGAACTTGTCTAGTTAGGCCTCAAGGACAATGTTCATGATAATGATGCTAATAGTATAGCTTATCAATCTGACTCTTCTTGTGAGAACTCTTTAGTTTGAGACATGACGTTGTATTGGTTGTACAATTATGAATACCTCCCTACCTAAGAGGGAGTGTTGAGAAATGTAACTAGTTTCGGTCTTCCTAATTATTGTACTCATTTCAATATGTATCCTAAGTAACAAACAAGAAAAGAAAAGAAAAAGTTATTATTATTAAAGCATGTGTTTCATGCTCATTATTGATGGTCTTCTCGTTAAAAGCATGTTTTTCGTGCTTCTAAGATTTGTTAGGTCTTAGGATTTATCGTCATGAGTCAAAGGAGTCAACATCATGTTTATAAGACCCTTCCGGGCAAAATGAAATTATAAAAAAATATATATCTTGAGTCTAGAAAGTTTGGGAAACTCCAAAACTACAAGTCGGCCTAAAAGAGGGAATTCGACCCCTTTAGAAGGCCATATAAAGAAGCAATTTGACCTCATTTGGAACACACTCACTCACAAGTTCGATCTACAAGAAAGAGTTTGATCTGTAGCTGGGAAGGACAGAAAAAAGGAGAGCGAAGGTCTAGAAAAAGTTGGGAGGACTAAATTTCTTGTTTTTTGGGCTCTATCTCTCTCACACGTGCAAAATTCTAAGGTTTATAGGTTGCAGAAAGTTCGGTCTTCATAATGGCATATGTAATGTTGATTTTATGTATTCAATGAAAAGAGAAAAATAAATTTATTATTATTGTTCTTAAGGCATGGGTTTCATGCTCAAGGGAAATCTATTTTAGGTCAAGCTCCCATTGAGAGCTTCTAGGATTTGTCATTGAGTCTATAAAGTCAAAAGAGTCATTGTCATGTATGAATAACCCTTCTTGGGCATGTTACATATTGTAAGAAAAATTATTTGAGTCAAAGACAAAGTCAAATACCCCTCCAAGACCTTGTCAAATGCAAAGGATCAAGTCGGCCTACAAAAGTGCAGTCGGCCTCTCTAAAAGGTAAAGTCGCCTAGTTTGAGGGCTTAAGAAGGGCTATATAAAGAGCAACTCGACCTCACTCAAGACACATTCACTCAAGCATACAAGAGTTCGATCTAAGCAAGAAAAGAAGTCTATTACCTGGCAAAGGAGGAAGGAAGAAGGGTGAAGTGTTTTTTGATCTGTTTTGGGCTAATATTCCTCCACACGTGCGAAAACTAGGGCATCATCCTGTAGCTAAAGAAGCCGAAAATTGCAATCCCTCAAAGAAGCCAAAGTTTGGGTCAAGGAAGGTCAATTTGGCAAGCCAAATAGTCAAAAGGAGAGGAAAAGACCAAGCGAAGTCAGAAAGAGGCAAATCAAACCATATTCCAGCCACATGTGTGACCTAGGGTTTCTGTAGTAGAAGCCGAAATTGCAGGTCTGCTACAGCCACCTGAAAATTTTGAGTTAGGGCCGAAATTTGAAGTTGTGACACAGGTTTGACTAGAATTAACTTGGAGAAGAAGAAGTTCATCCAGAAGAAGCATTAACTTGGTCTTGGAGAGGTTGTAGGTCAAGGGTCAAAGGTCTTGGAATTTGTTAATTGAAGATTCTATAAGAAGAAGAATTTTGTGGGTTTTCCTCTCAAGCTTGGAGAGGTTTTGGCCCTGGACGATAGCCTATATCTTGTGTCCTCTATCTCATTGTTCTTTATGGTTTGGTAGCTATTTGATGAAGAAGAACACATAATAATAAACAAGTCAAAGAAGAACCTAGTTAATAAAAGTAAAGAGTCTTCACAAGCAGTTATCATTGCCAGAGAAAACACCTCATCTCTCTGCCCTGGATTTCTCAACAGGGTCTTTGTCCCATTGTTGTCATTTGGTCTAGTAGTTGTCCCTTAGGTACCCCTCCAAGGATCCCTACAGGATTGTGTGGCAACAAATCCATAAATCCTCAATCAATATCAAATATATGATTATTATAATCCTTGATGTCTTCCACATGATATCTTATGGCAGATTCTCTATAAAGGATAAATTGTTTTCCATCAAAGGTGGGTATGGTAGCATAAGACAAGTCCATTTGCAAATGCCCACCTATCATGGTTGACCATTGTCTTGATAAGAGCATAACCTAGGCATCAGGGAAATCTATTAAACAACATCCGTGAGCATAGTCATGTCTAGGTTAGTTGCCAAATAAACCTTCAAATCTTTGATCAAACCATAAACTTGGATAGGTTTAAAATAAAAAGCACACACATTTCTATAAGGTCTTACAATTTGCAACTTTAATTGGTTCATGACCTTCAATGTCGTCACATTAGCAAAGGCACCAGAATCAAGCATACAATTATGCATAATTAAGTCATTCATTATTAATTAAAGAAAGAAAGTTGTGTGTCCTTCATTTCTTCTATCATAATGCATATTTTGCAAAATCACAAGAGGATCCTCAAGTTCCCTATCAAGGTTAAGTATTTTCTTTATTTGACCTCTTTTAGGTTCAAGATTGGCCAATTCAAGAAAAGGAACATGAAAATTTATTTTAATGAGCGCATTCCCCAAATCAACATCTAAGAAGCATCACTATTCTTTCTGCTTGGAGTGGGTTTGGGGTTGTTACAAAAAGGTAAATATGTTTTAGTCCAATTCTTTTTAGTTGGGCATCATTATTGTTTGCCTTAGGGTTTTTTTATCGTTTGTTTTTCCTAGTATAGTGCAACCTTTTAACCTATTCCCTACTTCTATAGCAGTAACATGTTCATTTGAATTCTTTACACATCCTTCAATCATTTCATCGTGTTGTTGCTTGGAAATAGAAAAAATTTATTTGGCACAACAAAGATCCTTTATTGAGTTTAGATGCTTTGAGTTTTCCTCGCTCACCCAATTAGGAGGACATTCCACTTCACAATGAAATGCATTACAATAAGGACACCAAAGAAACCCTTCATGATTGATCATGTTTGTAGGAGCAAGAGTGTTAGGCACATGTTGTTGAGGATGAGGCTTGCTACTACTTGGGCCTAGGTTCCTTCTAGGAAATTTGTCATTACTATAAAAAGGTATAGGGAGGATAACTTGGATGATACCCTCTCTCTTTATCCAATAGAGTCAACTTATTCATCATGGTAATTTGACCGTGCATAAGCTCATTAGTCACTTTATCAAATTTTTGGGCAAAGGCTTGTAAGGTTGCGTCAACATCATTTATAGGTTTAGACTTGAGTTCAACCTTAGCTCTAGGTTATGAGAAGAAGTAAACTTTGGAAGTTGCAAGGTTGTGTTCAAAACAAACAACAAATTCCTTTCCTTGATCCAAATTTGTAGGACCCTTGTCTCTCAGCGCATAGCCAAATTGTCCTTCAAAAGAAATAATATATTACATTAGTATAGTATCTGCAGTGAGTTTGAAATTAGTTGGTATCTCCTTGACTAAGATTTCAAAACTTTGGTTAAAGTCCTGGACACGTTCATTATATTTCTTGTTTATTTCATGAAATCGAGTCATTAACCGGGACAGGGGGGTCTGTACACGAGAATGGATCTATACCCTGCTCAGGACAGAGATGGTTTGGTTGCGTTTTTGGACAGAGTTTCTAACCTCAATGACAACAGGAAACCCTGTGGAATAAAAAGACTCTCCATGTCAAAGATTTTCTTGCACACTACAGTACAAAGGAGCCTCTTATTTACGCTTCCATCTCTGAAATTTTATTTGGACGGTATGAGCATGCGACAAAGAAATCACAGTTTTTTCATGCCCCTTTCTGTACAAAGGCTACTTTATTTATCTTTATTTTTTATCAGAGGGTTTTGTCGAGGGTTAATGGTCCTTATCATTTCCCCAACAAAGGACTAGTGTTGCATGCAAGGCAATCCGCCCTTTTCACTAGGGTTGGGCACAGATCGAGGGGAAGAACAGAAGAAGAGAGAGGTGGGATTTATGCAGTATCGGTTCATGGCATCATCCATCAACCAAGGAAAGCAAAGGATTAATGCCAGATCAGAGGACATATATCATATCTTCATCAAAACCATATCTGGGAAATCGTTAATGATATGGGTTCAAGGAACGGATCTGGTGATCGATCTGAAGCAAAAAGCCCAAAGAGATACAGATATACCTATTTTAACACAAAGTTTGATATTCTTTAGGAAAGTGTTGCAGGAAGACATCCAGTTGAAATATTATGGGATTCAACGTGATTGCACCATTATCCTGAATCTAAGATTACAAGGCGAGGCCACAGGAGCAAGCACAACAGCAAGAGAAAATCCGACCAACAAGGGTCAGGCCTCTTTCAAAGACACACTAAGAGGGAAACCTACAACACAGGACAAACAAGCCTCAAATATAACAATTCCAGGTCCATACATTGTAGAAAAGATGGAAAAAGCGCCAGATCTGTCCATTGAATTACCAGAAGTAAGTGATTTCTTCACTATTTTACACACAAACGCCATCATTTGTCGCTTCAATGGATTTTGGCCAAAATCTAAAGAGCTTAATGAATGGATCTACCAAAACTAGACCAAAGAATGTAATATTTACTTGTGCGCAAAAGTTTTTTTGTGGTTCAGTTTGATACCCAAAAAGATTACAACTACGTCATAAATGATGGGCCATGGTTCTGGGGAAGGGCGGGCCTCTTCGTAACCCCATGGTTCTCTGGTTTTGATGCAAATACAATGGTGGTCACAAAAATGCCGGTATGGGTTAGGCTACATAACCTTCCGCTTCCTTTTTGGCACCATCAGGTTCTAGAAGGCATAGGGAACTCCCTCGGAAGGTACCTAAAGACAAATCGAGAAAGAATGGAAAAAGGGATCTTCACCTTTGCACGTATTTGTGTGGAGATGGATTTGAGTAAAGGCCTCCCTGATTGTATAAATCTGACACATAAATATTTTAAGTGGATACAATGGCTAGATTTTGAAAACACTGCCTTTAGATGCAAGGTCTGCCACCAAACAAGGCATTTGCAAAATACATGCAAACAAGCAAAGAAAAAAACAAAGAAGAGAACGCAAAAGCAAAAAGGATGGAAATTTCCAGAACCCCCTTCATCAGATGATGATGAAGAAGAACAGGATGAAACCCAGCAACAATAGGAGACAAAAAAACAACAAGGCTCATGAGAGATGGGAGATGAAAAGGAGGAAGACCAGAAGAAACAACTAGAGAATCCAAATAACTCAGTACTAAACCCGATACTTGAAAGCCAAGTAGAGGGAAATAACAACAACCAGGGCAATGGTGGAAATAAGAGACCGCATGTTTCCGAAAGCTCTGATTCAGACAAAGATATCCCAAATCTTACAAGCAATAATCAGCTGGCAATCGTCACTACCTCTCCACCTCCGAGGGTCTGGCAAGAAGTTCAAAAGAAAAAAGGCAAAAAAGACAAGTCCAATTTAGCTGGAAATGTGTAATTTTATTTTTTATTTTTATTTATTATCTTTTTATATTTCTTGGTAGCTTTGCTACTATGTGTGTGTCATGCACACGGGTCCTTCGGGACAACCTCTGGAATGCTTCAGTGCATCTACTAAATGTAACTTTTCATTTTAATTAATAGAAAGTCACTGATTTTTTCCTTGGAAAAAAAAGAAATCGTGTCATTAATTGTCTTCCATCTTTAATGGTTACCCATCTCTTGTTTAAAGCTTCATGGAATTGCTCCCAATTCTTGATCCCTCCGTTAAGCAAGTCTATGGAAAACAGTCTCGTGACAACATCTTCCTCTTTGCTATGTTGGCCACCAACATGCCAGTAAAAGAATATTATATGTTGCTCAATCGTGACCACATCATTTCCTTTGGACTTAGGCAACCATTCCTCAAATTTATCAAGCATTTTGTTAGTGAATCCCTAAATGGCACTCATGTCCAAGGGCCTAAAAACATTTGTAAGCCATGGCTTAGTCATCGTTGTTGAGGTAGAAAGGCCTTTGAAGAGGGCTTTAACTACAAGAGTCTTCTGAGAGTTCTTCCTTTTTGGTGGAATATTAGTTTTCTTACCAGGCCTAGAACTAGGGGCTCCTGAACTAAAATGAGATTTTGGAATCACCTTATGAGAAATTTTAACCTTGGCTTTAGAATTGCCTCATCAAAAGAAATTGAAGAATAAATTTCAGACCATGAGGGCTCAACTACTCCTCGACAACGACGCCAAAAATGTTACTGCAAAATGTAGCACCTTAGTGCAAAACCTCACTAAGCACTCTAGATTAACCACCACTAGGATCAATGGGATCAACCACCACTACCACCTTAGTAAATGTTTCCTTGTTGTTTTTTGGATGGATATTATCCCCACAAGAGAGGCTTTTGTAGCATATCTTTGAGATTAGATAACCCAAGAACTCCAACGTTAAATATCCTCCAAGGATTCTAGTAAATAGAACACCCAAGGTTAATGTTCAATAAAGTAGGACTATGGGGGAGATGAGAGATAAATCAAGGTAATGAGTTCAACGAACCTATTACCCCTCTATCAGTGGGGATACATAGAATTTTTTAGTGCATCATTCACCACCATTGTAAAACCAAGGTCACAAGTAAAAGCCATGTAAAAACCATGTGAGGCCCTATATGAGGTCTCTTAGACATGCATCTTGCCAATTTGAGTCTATATCTATTGTGTTTGGTTAGACCATCCCCTATCCCATAAAAGCTTCACCTAGGCGATCTCATCTTGCCCTATCAAGTCAGCCTACAAAAGTGCAGTCGGCCTCTCTAGAAGGTAAAGTCGGCCTATTTTAGGCCTCAAGAAGGGCTATATAAAGCACAACTCGGCCTCACTCAAGACACATTCACTCAAGCATACAAGAGTTTGATCTAAGCAAGAAAAGAATTCTATTACATCGCGAAGGAGGAAGGAAGAAGAGCGAAGGTTTTTTTTATCTGTTTTGGGCTAATATTCCTCCACACATGCGAAAACTAGGGCATCATCATGTAGCTAAAGAAGCCAAAAATTGCAATCCCTCAAAGAAGCCAAAGTTTGGGTCAAGGAAGGTCAATTTGGCAAGCCAAATAGTCAAAAGGAGAAGAAAAGACCAAGCGAATTCAGAAAGAGGCAAATCAAACTATATTCTAGCCACACGTGTGACCTAGGGTTTCTGTAGTAGAAGCCGAAATTGCAGGTCTACTACAGCCACCTGAAAATTTTGAGTTAGGGCTGAAATTTGAAGTTGTGACACAGGTTTGACTAGAATTTACTTGGAGAAGAAGAAGTTCATCCAGAAGAAGCATTGACTTGATCTTGGAGAGGTTGTAGATCAAGGGTCAAATGTCTTGGAATTTGTTAATTGAAGATTCTATAAGAAGAAGAATTTTGTGGGTTTTCCTCTCAAGCTTGGAGGGGTTTTGGCCCTGGATGATAGCCTATATCTTGTGTCCTTTGTCTCATTGTTCTTTATGGTTTGGTAGTTATTTGATGAAGAAGAACACATAATAATAAACAAGTCAAAGAAGAACCTAATTAATAAAAGTAAAGAATCTTCACAAGCAGTTATCATTGCCAGAGAAATCACCTCATTTCTCTGCCCTGGATTTCTCAATAGGGTCTTTGTCCCATTGTTGTCATTTGGTGTAGTAGTTGTCCCTTAGGTACCCCTCGAAGGATCCCTATAGGATTGTGTGGCAACAAATCCATAAATCCTTGATCAATATCAAATATATGATTATTATAATCCTTGATGTCTTCCACATGATATCTTATGGCAGATTCTCTATAAAGGATAAATTGTTTTCCATCAAAGGTGGGTATGGTAGCATAAGACCAGTCCATTTGCAAATGCCCACCTATTATGGTTGACCATTTTCTTGATAAGAGCAAAACCTAGGCATCAGGGAAATCTATTAAACAACATCCATCAGCATAGCAATGTCTTGGTTAGTTGCCAAATAAACCTTCAAATCTTTGATCAAACCATAAACTTGGATAGGTTTAAAATAAAAAGGACACACATTTCTATAAGGTCTTATAATTTGCAACTTTAATTGGTTCATGACCTTCAATGTCATCACATTAGCAAAGGCACCAGAATCAAGCATACAATTATGCATAATTAAGTCATTCACTATTAATGAAAGAAAGAAAGTTGTGTGTCCTTCATTTCTTCTATCTAATGCATATTTTGCAAAATCACAAGAGGATCCTCAAGTTCTCTATCAAGGTTAAGTATTTTCTTTATTTGACCTCTTTTAGGTTCAAGATTGGCCAATTCAAGAAAGAACAGGAAAATTTATTTTAATGAGCGCATTCCCCAAAATCAACATCTAAGAAGCATCACTATTCTTTTTGCTTGGAGTGGGTTTGGGGTTGTTACAAAAAGGTAAATATGTTTTAGTCCAATTCTTTTTAGTTGGGCATCATTATTGTTTGCCTTAGGGTTTTTTTATCGTTTGCTTGTCCTAGTATAGTGCAACCTTTTAATCTATTCCCTACTTCTATAACAGTAACATGTTCATTTGAATTATTTACACATCCTTCGATCATTTCATCATGTTGTTGCTTGGAAATAGGAAAATTTTTATTTGGCACAACAAAGATCCTTTATTGAGTTTAGATGATTTGAGTTTTCCTCTCTCACCTAATTAGGAGGACATTCCACTTCACAATGAAACACATTACAATAAGGACACCAAAGAAACCCTTCATGATTGATCATGTTAGTAGGTGCAAGAGTGTTAGGCACATGTTGTTGAGGATGAGGCTTGCTACTACTTGGGCCTAGGTTCCTTCTAGGAAATTTGTCATTTTAGGGAGGATAACTTGGATGAGACCCTCTCTCTTTATCCAATAGAGACAACTTAGTCATCATGGTAATTTGACTGTGCATAAGCTCATTAGTCACTTTATCAAATTTTTGGGCAAAGGCTTGTAAGGTTCATTTATAGGTTTAGACTTGAGTTCAACCTTAGCTCTAGGATATGAGAAGAAGTAAACTTTGGAAGTTGCAAGGTTGTGTTCAAAACAAACAACAAATTCCTTTCCTTGATCCAAATTTGTAGGACCCTTGTCTCTAAGCACATAGCCAAATTGTCCTTCAAAATTATATTACATTAGTATAGTATCTGCAGTGAGCTTGAAATTAGTTGGTATCTCCTTGACTAAGATTTCAAAACTTTGGTTAAAGTCCTGGACACATTCATTATATTTCTTGTTTATTTCATGAAATCGAGTCATTAACCAGGGCAGGGGGGTCTGTACACGGGAATGGATCTATACCCTGCTAAGGAGAGAGATGTTCTGGCTGCATTTTTGGACAGAGTTTCTAACCTCAATGACAACAAGAAACCCCTGTGGAATAAAAAGACTCTCCATGTCAAAGATTTTCTTGCACACTACAATACAAAGGAGTCTCTTATTTACGCTTCCATCTCTGAAATTTTATTTGGACGGTATGAGCATGCGGCAAAGAAATCACAGATTTTTCATGCCCCTTTCTGTACAAAGGCTGCTTTATTTATCTCTATTTTTTATCAAAGGGTTTTGTCGAGGGTTAATAGTCCTTATTATTTTCCCAACAAAGGACTAGTGTTGCATGCAAGGCAATCCGCCCTTTTCACCAGGGTTGGGCATAGATCGAGGGGAAGAACAGAAGAATAGAAGAGGTGGGATTTATGTAGCATCGGTTCATGGCATCATCCATCAAGCAAGGAAAGCAGAGGATTAACGCCAGATCAGAGGACGTATATCAAATCTTCATCAAAACCATATATGGGAAATCGTTAATGATATGGGTTCGAGGAACGGATCTGGTTATCGATCTGAAGAAAAAAGCCCAAAAAGCTACAGGTATTCCTATTTTATCACAAAGTTTGATATTCTTTAGGAAAGTGTTGCAGGAAGAGATCTAGTTGAAATATTATGGGATTCAATGTGATTGCACCATTATCCTGAATCTAAGATTACAAGGCAAGGCCACAAGAGCAAGAGCAAATCTGACCAACAAGGGTCAGGCCTCTTTCAAAGACGCATTAAGAGGGTAACGTAGAACACAGGACAAACAAGCCTCTAATATAACAATTCCAAGTCCATACATTGTAGAAAAGATGGAAAAAGCGCCAGATCTGTCCATTGAATTACCAAAAGTAAGTGATTTCTTCACTATTTTACACACAAACGCCATCATTTGTCGCTTCAATGGATTTTGGCCAAAATCTAAAGGGCTTAATGAATGTATCTACCAAAACTAGACCAAAGAATATGATATTTACTTGTGCGCAAAAGGTTTTTTTGTGGTTCAGTTTGATACCCAAAAAGATTACAACTACGTCATAAATGATGGGCCATGGTTCTCGGGAAGGGTGGGCCTCTTCGTAACCCCATGGTTCTCTGGTTTTGACACAAACACAATGGTGGTCACAAAAATGTCGGCATGGGTTAGGCTACATAACCTTCCGCTTCCTTTTTGGCACCATCAGGTTCTAGAAGGCATAGGGAACTCCCTCAGAAGGTACCTAGAGACAGATCGAGAAAGAATGGAAAAAGGGATCTTCACCTTTGCACATATTTGTGTGGAGATGGATTTGAGTAAAGGCCTCCCTGATTGTATAAATCTGACACATAAATATTTTAAGTGGATACAATGCCTAGATTTTGAAAATACTGCCTTTAGATGCAGGGTCTGCCACCAAACAAAGCATCTACATAATACATGCAAACAGACAAGGGTTAAAATACAAAGGAAAGAGTCAGACCTTCACTTTCTCAAGTTTATCTCTTCTGTCTCTCTCCTTTGTAAATCAAGTCCTGATGATGAGTCTGGGTCTAGACTCGAAACGTCGACAAAGCAAAAATGAAAACTGTGGAATATCCGAGTGTAAATTCTAAAAAACCTGACCACAGAAATCTACAATCCATTACAAGAGTCTTTTGAGAGTTCTTCCTTTTTGGTGGAATATTAGTTTTCTTATCAGGCCTAGAACTAGGGGCTCCTGAACTAAAATGAGATTTTGGAATCACCATATGAGAAATTTTAACCTTAGCTTTAGAATTGCCTCATCAAAAGAAATTGAAGAATAAATTTCAGACCATGAGGGCTCAACTACTCCTCGACAACAACGCCAAAAATGTTACTGCAAAATGTAGCACCTTAGTGAAAAACCTCACTAAGCACTCTAGATTAACCACCACTAGGATCAATGGGATCAACCACCACTACCACCTTAGTAAATGTTTCCTTGTTGTTTTTTGGATGGATATTATCCCCACAAGAGAGGCTTCCGCAGCATATCTTTGAGATTAGATAACCCAAGAACTCCAAGGTTAAATATCCTCCAAGGATTCTGGTAAATAGAACACCCAAGGTTAATGTTCAATAAAGTAGGACTATGGGGGAGATGAGAGATAAATCAAGGTAATGAGTTGAACGAACCTATTACCCCTCTATCAGTGGGGATACATAGAATTTTTTAGTGCATCATTCACCGCCATTGTAAGACCAAGGTCACAAGTAAAAGCCATGTAAAAACCATTTGAGGCCCTATATGAGGTCTCCTAGACATGCATCTTGCCAATTTGAGTCTATATCTATTGTGTTTGGTTAGACCGTGCCCTATCCCATAAAAGCTTCACCTAGGCGATCTCATCCCTGATCGGATTGGAGGACCTTGGGAGGCTTCTAATCAAGACTCATGGTTTTATGGGAGCCTGCATTTTGTAAGGGTGATCCTCGGTCTATTTTTACCACCCCTATGGTGTGCCTTTTGCTTTAATGATTTTCTTTTTCTTGCATAGCTTGGGTTACAAGCTTTCATTTATGCATCATTGACCTCTTAAGGATGAAGCAATTTATTGTTCATCGAGGTTGGGATATTCAAATTTCTTTTCATTTTGATAACTTATGCATTAACCAGGAATTGGGTGAGGGCTAATAAGGGGGGTAGATCTCAAACTAGGATTTTGTCCATGCACTTTATTATATCCCAACAAATCTTTTGTGCTTTATCATTATGGTTCATGCTCTTTCTTTTCTTTCAGTTGCATCAACCTCTTAAGGGAAAGTTTCTTGGCCCCTACTCAATGGTGAGGAAAACAAGGAGCCAATACCGGTGATAGATAGAAATCATGTAATGTCCCTTCCTAATTAATTGCCCTAAGGGGGACAGAATAGTCTATCCAACCTCGAAGGCTATTGTTTTGATAAAGGAGCGAAAACCCAATTATCCAATGTTTGGGGCAACATCAGGGAAAATTTTGGTCGGCTAGGGCAAAAAAACTCAAATTGGAGTTTGCACTTGAAACCCCTCACATTTGAGAAATCCCATGAGGGAATCCATAAATAGAGGAGAGTTGGAATCATTTTGGATCATCAATTTGGAATCTTGGATTGAGATATCTCTGATTTTCATGAACCTGAGGCTTTGAGGGTTTTAAGACATTTCTTTGATTAGTTTCCGTAGAGGTGATCCCACCCTAGCTAATCATTCCATCTAGTTTCGATGGAGATGATCCCACCCTACCTAGACACCACATATTTTCTTGTTCTGGCACAATATAGAAATTGGAGCAACTCTAGCTTGGTCTGGTGGATTATCTGGTTATCAAATCTATCCTATTGCAACATTCTCCCTTGAAGTAATTCAGATCCATTCTAGGACAGAAAACAACTTTCTATCGTAATCATATAGTCAGCGAGTTCCCTTTAAAGGCAGGGAAGGTAATTATGTGGAGTCTCTACTCAATACAACGTTCTAGGCAGCATTCTGGGCAGTTTGACAGTGCTATCAGGAGACTGCAAGGATAAGGGTCGCAGGGCTACAGGGGCCGCAGACTAGGGCCGCAAACTTGAATTTCAGATATGAAACAACAAGTCAGTCTGAGAGCAGCAAGGAAGGATTTCAGAAATCAGCAATCAATTCCGCAGACAGTGATCAAGAACCTCACGGACCCTGTGCAGTAAGCCTGTAATAACCTAGTAGTAATAACTAGTTGTAGCAGACTTGATATAGCATAGCGAGGACTGTACTGGTTATATATGTATTAAATCAGCACTGTTGAAGGGTTAATGGTTTGGATATACTCAATTGTTATTGGGCAGTCAGCCCTGAAGTATTGTGCTCTGATTAAAGTATTAAAATTACTATGGAATTCTTGCATACATAGAAGATATCTACCGTGGTGTAAATGTCTATTGTATGACTGTGTATGTGTTTTTGTCGCATGGAAAGGTAATAACCCTTGCTAGTTTTAGAAACCCTAAGGGAAAATTACCCTAGAACATTTCAGTGGTATCAGAGTTGGCTCACCCTGCCAGCCTGTGAGCAATTGGGTTGATGTCATGAACCCAAGGTCTTCAGGTAAGGCTCAATGGAGAACGAACAGTTTTGGGAAAAGTTGTGGCAGCAGCACCAGCAAGTGATGTCTCAACTTCTTGCCCCACTTGGGATTAATACAGGCAGCAATCACTATGTTCCTGTTCAATTTAATGCCCTCAGGCAAACTAGCACTGGGATCAGTTTGCATTGTGCAAGGATCAGAGATTGCAAAGGATTGCAAGGGTCAAACACACGTGACTCCCAAGACTGATCAAGCACCTGAATTGAAGGATAAGGGCACACAGTAGAAAGCAATCAATGGTTTTTTGGCTAGCTGCAGGAAAGACAGATCTAGTGATATTGATGGTAACCCCAAGATAGAAAGACAAAGTACAAGAGAAGCTGAAGCAGGGGCAAAGGCACGCCCAAATGATTGGTCATGGCTATACCCTCCTAAAAAGAATAAATGACCTCAATATTTTGAATCTGGTGGTATGAGAAAATCAGAATCTTTGCCTTACACTAGTGGTGGGGCTCAAAACAAGTCCAAAAATGGTGAAAAATCTGAACAATGATTATCAAAGAAACAGGATTCAGCCTGTAATGTTGAGTCCCAGCGTTTGGTTGATGAGAACCATGAGTTTGAATCTCAGGGTATCTCAATGGCAAAGAAGAAAGGGGTTGAAAATGATAGCCAGCCTGAGAAGAGTAGAGGCAGTGACTCATCTGGAAATGTAAACAGTGGGGACAAGCTTACTATAGGGAACCATCAAGAATCTCCAAGTCACACCACTGATGGAAATGCTTCAGAACTTGTTTTTGATGGTAGATATGTTGACTGTCCAATAAAACAATGGGATTTAGACGAAAATAACAAGAAGGATGATCCTGTCTATATCAGGAAGTTTGTAGAAGATGAGGCCTGTACTTTGGCTCATGGGGCAGATCATAATGTACAGAGAAAGGAAGAAGGCCAAAATATTGTTGATGAAGAAGTTAAGATTAATGTGGTGCCTAATGCTGAATAGGAATCTTATACTCGGAGGGAACAAACACTTATTGGTAAGGGTAAAGATACTGAAAACTGAATGCACAGACTAAAAAATTTACAAAAAATTGCCAAGGTTGGCACTGATAGAACAACCAATAATGACCAAAACAATGAAATATCTTCTATAAATAATTCTGTGAAGTAAGGAAGAAGATCGATAAGGGAGCCCCCTGTACCCTTTCCTTCTTTTCCTTCCCCATAAAGCAACATAAATGGATTAGATGGTGTGTTGCCATGCAGCACAGAGGATAGGGTTGTGGAAAATAGTTTAGTTGCAACTATGGACTGCTCTACTTCAATTAATGCTGCTTTACAATGCAACAATGAAATACAACAGTGTACTATTGACCTTCTTAATAGTACTTATGATGAACAGTTGTCTAGGATGGAAGTAACGAGAAGGGAATCTTCTGATGAGCCCTGTATAGAAGAATCAACAACTAGAAGTATTGTCATAAGAGAAGAAACTTCTGGCACTGTCAAGACAAGAGTGAATAGAGATACACAAAGAGCAAGGAGCAAGGAACCATGCAGATTATAAGCAGGATGTAGAAAAAAGAAAGTCAACAAGCATTATTAAAGGAAATGAAAAGCTTTTAGAGGGTACAAAAATATCTCAACCAAGTTTTAAGGAAGAGATCCCTTCTTCTGGAAAGTAGTCAGAAGAAATTCCTAAGAAATGCTCCACTAACAAAGTTTTCAATGTTTTATAATCAGTGGGTAACCCCCATAATGGAGATATTGATCTATGTTGTCATAAGGATAATAATTTTCTCACTAAAGACATGAATGGACAATAGGTTAAGGAGATGCGCCATGGGAAAGATGACTTATTAGTTCAAGATAGTTTGGCCTCTGATTTGTGATGCTCCAATGTAATTGATGTAGCAGCAACCAAGGATCAGCAGAAGAGAGCCTGTGAATTAGTTTCAAAGATTGACAAAGAGAAAAAGAGGGTGACATCCATGGAAGTTGGATCAGAATGGAAGGACACTTCATTTGAAGAAAGGCCTCAACTTGGCAAGGATAATCAACATACATAGAAGTTTCAGCATGATCATGATCGCCCTAAAGAGCAAGTCATTCTTCAAGCTGGGAATTGAACTGAAAGGTACCTGGATGACCATAGAGGGGAATCACCTGTGCAAAGTTCTGACAACTCACTCAAGTCAATTGTTTTCCTTTCACCTATGAAAATGACTCATCAATCACCATCCTCATCTACTAATGACATGAGCCACCATTTGTCTTATGGAAAAACCAACAAAAGAAAATGGTTGGAAAATGATTGTGGTTTTAGCAGTATTGCTAGTATGTGGGGGGAGACAAGGATAGGGAGAAGTGTAGATCATGTTGTGGATTCAGATAGATGCAGGTCACATATAGATCATCCAGATAAAATGAGAGACAAAGAGTCTGTAATTGTTTGAAGACCATAGTTGTAGGTCTCGAAGTAGAGACAGAGTTGGCAAGTCTCGAAGTACAGAAAAAGTTTTCAGTTCTCCCTTGAACAATTCAAAAGGTGATAGCTTCTCCATAATTCCATCAGTGCATGCCATGGACTCGACAGTTACTGAGCTACAGGATGATGCTTCTAATGTTGATCACTATTCCAAGCAGCCTTTCACTTCAGGCAATTCCTAAGTGTCTAATAATGGGCCTAATACTTGGTATCATTCAGATAAGATGATTACTATTAAGCTAGGCTGGTTTCATTTTACCTCAAATTCTAGGTCAGTTGGACCTCCTGTACAACAATGTACAACTTTTCATTTTCGGCCTTCTGTACTAGGGATTGACAATCCTTCTGTTTTGTGTCCATATGATTATGGTTGTGAAGAGGGGCATCGTTCTAAACTTCTAAGGATCAAGGAAGAGCTAACTGGAACACGAATGCCTCTTTTAATAGAGGTAAGTTCAATGAGATTGTCAGAAATTGGAACTCACAGGCTCAGGAACCTGGGTCAAGTAACTTTTTTATTCCATTTCACCATCAATTGGGTGATCATCCACCTGGAGTCTTCCATAATATTGGACAACAGCATGCAAGTCCACCCTTATTCAGAGGACTGAGGCCTCTGGTAGATATGGTTAACACTGGAATTATATATCATATGTGGGACAATGGAGATGGGAACCCTGCCCATAATGGTGCCTTTGGGTGGCAAAGACAAGCTGAGGGTTGGAATCTTGTTCAAGGTTCTCTTAATGGATGGGATGGGTGTGCAGAAGAATATATGATATACGGATGACAAGAGCGGTATGCAATTGGGCCAGGATTGGGTAACCATTGTTGGGACAGGTCAACTGGTATCAGGTACAAGATATTTAATGTTCAGTCCAGGAAAACCTATCATATGAGGTTACATAATGTTAGGATTACAACTTTCATAATCATAAACTGTTCAGAAGGATCCTATACATAACAGCAGAATTACATGGACTTGGATGCCATGGAAGCAAGGCAGGCAGAAGGAAAGGATTGGGCACAGGTGCATAACTTAAAGTGGGCCCTTGATGTACACAGTTTGGAATTGCTGGTCAAAATAGCCAACGAAGTTGAGGCACTCTACCAAAAGAGACGAGCTGTTGATGCAGCTGAGTTAGCTGACTCAAGGAAAAAGCTTCATGATGCAAAGAAGGACGTATTAAGACTCACTGAAGCTCTGAAAGCTAAAAATAAAGAAGGAGAAGCCTATATAGCTGAGATTGAGACTATTGAGCAAGCATATGAAGATATGCAAACTCAAAATCAACAGTTACTTCAGCAGATAACAGAGAGAGGTGAGTACAATAACAGGCTTGTATCAGAATCTATTAAGGCAAAGCAGGTTCAAAGTTCTCTTCTTATTAAAATAAGGGAGACAACAAAGCAATTGCAACAGGCTAGTGCTTCAGCTTAGCCATATAAGCAGAAGATTATGCGCAGTGTTACTTGGGAGCGGGAGCGAAAGCGGGGAGTGCGAGCGAAAACAGGAGCGGGAGCGACATTTTCAGAAGCTCCCGGTTTGGGAGTGAATCCCGGAGCATTTTTTATATAATATATATATTTTTTATATTTTGATACATATATGTCAACAAAAACACATAGAATAATGAATTAGATATAAAAAACATAAAAAACATAGATTGAACCATATAACAACAATCACCTAGAAGTTATAATCTTCATCAACCACGTCCACAAGTTAGTAACGTAGTAACATACAACATATTGATTCTCATGATTCATCAATCTTAAAGTTTCAAGCTTTCAAAATTCAATATATAACATTTATCATCATTGATCACCAAAGTTGTACTTGTAAGCTAAGTGTAACCATTACAACAAATAATATCTAACA
Source organism: Pinus tabuliformis (assembly GCA_031772625.1). Classification (NCBI taxonomy): domain Eukaryota; kingdom Viridiplantae; phylum Streptophyta; class Pinopsida; order Pinales; family Pinaceae; genus Pinus; species Pinus tabuliformis. The sequence continues at coordinate 377,912,546 of CM062807.1, forward strand.
TGAAATGAAATGAAATGAAACAACTTTCAACTTTCATGAAGCATCATATTCATAATTCATTCCTAATGAGTTATAATTGCCAACTTCAAACTTAAATTGTCATATATTGTTTAAAAAAATATCATAATAAATATGAAAGAGTCAATAGTTATAAAAAGTACTAGAAACTAGAAAAGAGAAGTAAATATATTATCTATTTCTTATGCTTAGGCCTCTTGCCACCACGAGAAATGTCTAATTTTTTAGTCTTGCTGGAAAATCAGGATTTTTGTCATTAATATCACCCTCTAAGCATTAATATCTAGAGGTATCTTTGTCATTACCTCTGTATCTGTATAGGGATCTTTGTCATTAATATCGCCCTCTAAGCATTAACATAAGATAGAAAAAGCATAGCATGTCAAGTCAAGATTTTGTTTGAGTGATGCGTACATATTTACGAAGGTCATGATAGAGGAGTTCGACAACCAATGTCACTAACATCAAGGTACATAGAGGGATTGGTGCTCTTGATTAAATACGAGTTCCATACCCTAATACATGACAAAATTCAATGGAAACATTGCAATCCCCCAATCCTGAAATCCTGAAAAAATGATAAGTCTGCTGGATTTTGAATGAAATCTAAAATTCTACTTTCTCCATATGAAATCCAATGAGGTCGGAACCACTCTCAAACATCATGAGTCATTTCATGGTAATGTTAAAAATTTAAGTAAAAGGATGAAAATGAAGATTAATTTCATCCTTTTACTTTAATAATTTAACATTACCATGAATAGCATATCAATACTAGGGCCATAGACTTCATCATTAAGCTGCCCCACTCAAAAATTATTTGTTTCTTTCAAAAAAAATCGCATTTCGAACATTATTACGAAAAAAAATTGCAAAAAAGGCAAAACGCTCCCGAAAAGGCAAGGAGCAAAAAAAATTTTAAGGAGCGTGCTCCCGACCTGCTCCCGAGTCGCTCCCGCCCGGAGCGCGGATTGGGAGCGGGATCGAAGGGGGGGGGCTCCCCTGCAACACTGATTATGCGTCTTGAAAAATAGGTGAGAGTTCGCTTGGATCAAATGAGAAGGGTTGCTGAAGATGGTCAACAGTATGCACTTACTCTGGATAGTACAAAATGGAAATCCGTAGTAGTAGAGAGAGAGTCACGCTTCTCAAGGCTTGTCTTGAGGTTGTGCAAATGAAGACTGAATAATATGAACACAGAATTGTTGATCTGCAAATGGAGTTGAAGAATGAGAAGTCCTCATTCTAGAAAGCAGGGGGGCAACTTTGCAGCATCCAAACTTGCAATTGCTTGAGGACAAGCAATGTCAGGAAGGGAGGACTATAATGTCCCTCTCTAATTAATTGCCCTAAGGGGGACGGAATATCTTATCCAACCCGATTGGCTATAGTCTTGATAAAAAGGGAAAAAAACCCCAATTATCCAATGTTTAGGGCAACATTGGGCAAATTTTGGGTCGGTTGAGGCAAAAAATCCCAAATTGGGGGTTGCACTTGTTAAATTTCCAAACTATGCAACTACTTAAATGAATAACTGAAAACTCAAACTAGTTAACTTTCACCAAGATATAGATCCTCTTAACAACTTACAAGTAGCGGAATAAAAACATAGAGATAAAAACACATCACACAAATATTGACAATCTTGTATTCTTAGGAAACCCAATAGGGAAAACCTGCTTGCTTGATGTGGCTATTTTATTGATTGCCCTTGGAGCAATTGAATCTATTACAAAGCAATTTGTCTCTCTTGAGAAAGCGTTCTGCTTCTCACACAAATCTCAGCTAATACAATTGATCTTAGCCTGCCTTGATCACTACTTGATCTTGGTTCCTGCACACAATTCTTCCTTTGTTGCCTCCTTGACTTGCTCTGCAAACCCTGCTATCTTGCTTCAATTTTGCTCCTCCTTCCTTGCGCACTTGGCCTCCTTATTCCTTGCGTTGATCTCCTATTTCCTAGCGCACTTCTGGCCCTATTTCTTAGCGCACTTGAGCTCCTATTTTTTAGGACCCCAACTCCACACAACCTACACACAACCAATTCTCCTAAATTCTAGTGCACTTGTGCCTCCTATTATTTAGGACACAATTATGGCACTCCACAATCAAGGCTCTCTCTCACAAACTCGTGAGTTTCTTTATCTCACAACCTTGTGCACAAAACAATGAATAATCCTTGTGCCTTCGTCCTTCTTTTATAGGCAAACTTCGATCCATGCAAGGAGGCCCAGCTTAATTTAGAACTCGAGCTCTAATAGCAAGTTAACTAAGAGTGTTACTCGCTCTCCTTCCAATCATCACTGGAGTTGTTAACTTGTGCTCTCTCCAATCAACACTAGAGATCTAACTTGCTCTTCCTTCAATCAAGATTGAAGACTAACTCGCTCTAATTGAACTACTAACTGCCACCTTGTTCTATAGTCAAACTAATGAAGACTCCACTTAACTAAAGCTCCAACTCTACGCATGCTAACTTGATGATTATTCCAATACACTGTAAATAACTCATCCTAACTAAAGTCTAACTCATGAGGACAACTTGAGGTCTTCACTGGCTAAGGCATAACCCAAAATGCCTTGCTCGCTACATTTTCAACACTCCCTCTTAGCGAGGAAGGTACTTCTGGAAGAACCTCTTCCTCCTGGATCTGTCTTCAACACTACCACATTCTTTGTTGCTGCAGCTGCTCCCTCTGAATTAGAAGACTTACCTGCTTTCTACCGTGGAATCTGATCTGAAGATCTGTTCTTTCCAACCATGTTCTGTGAGTTTATCACCTCAGTCATAAGTGCCATGTACCTCGTGTATCTTTGTGGTTGCTTACTTTGTCTAAAGTTGGTACTAGGAGGTCCAACTCTCTTCTAATTCTCCCCAAACAACTCTTCTTCCCACTTGGCTTAAACTCTCCCTATACTGGGAGTCATTAACTGAGTGGTTGCCTCCACTCGCCCTAGGCTTTGCTCCTCATCATCTTGCTGGTCGATCTAACTGTCAACTAGCCGAGACTCAAACTGAGATACTAGTTGAGGCTCCTTCTTGAGTAGCTTCTTCTCAAGTACTCTAACCTGATCTTACTCTAAGGACTCCCTCAGAGCTCTGCTCTCCTCAACCATCACTTCTCTACTCTACGCACTTCCTACCTTGTTGCTCAAGGCTACACCTGTCTCTACCTGGAACTTGTAGAGATTCTTCATCCTCACACCTATCTGCTTCTTACATCCAAAAGCTAAGTGTTGGAGGTAAGCCTTACCTCTGCTGAAGATGACATCATAACCCTTGTCCTCAAGGGTAGCTACTGAAACAAGATTTTGCTTCAAGCCTGGAACATAGAGGACATCTCTGAGATGGAGAGGATTACTTGACTCCCTTTGAAAATTGATAGTACCAACTCCTCTAGTTGCATACATGCCATCATCTCCTAGCTCAATCTAAAACTGCATGTCCTTCTCCTTCAGGTGGCTAAAATACTTCTTGTTCCCAATCATGTGGAAGGATGCTCCTGAATCAATATACCATACATTGTTGTCTATTGAGTTTTCCATGCAAGTTATCAATGAGAAATCTTTCTCGAACTGGACAGAAAATGCATCTACCTCCATTAATGCAGCGACATGATCCTTACTGGACTCCTTTCGATTAGGACACTTAGTGGCATAGTGTTCGAACTCATGGCAATGGAAGCACTTGATCTTCGTCAAATCCTTCATCTTCTTCTTGCCCTTCTGACTGGACTCGGCCTCTCCTTTGCCCTTCTTTCCATTAGCTCTGCTACCTTTACCTGCTAGGGCAAAGTTCTCCTCATCCTCTGTTGGAGCTTCTCTACCAGCTCTCATCCCTCTCTAGATTTCTTCTTGAACACAGTCACTCCATAACCTTTCCCAATTGGGAATATTTTCTCTGCCACTTATTGCATCCTGGAAACTATACCAAGAATTATGAAGTCCTAGAAGTGCAAGAGTCACAAGGTCTTTTTTTGCTATAGTCTCGCCCATACCACCTAGCTCATCCTGAACCTGAGTAAAATTTGAAAGATGTGTGATGATGGGCTCTCCTTTGCTCATCAGGATACTTCTTCGCTTCTCTTTGAGAGCAAACTTCTTGCCATCACTAGAACCCTGAGACAAATCTAAGATGGCTTTAAACATCTCATATGTTGTCTTCTTCTCATGGAGATGAGGGATAATATGGTCTTTGATCCCCTCAAGAATGATCCTCCCCGCCTTGATGTCATTATTGTTATGCTAAGCCAATTGTTGGGCATCTATAGGTGGCACTATTTTCTACTTCACAAACTCTAGCACCCCACTGTCTTCCAACACCATTGATATTCGCTCCTTCCATGCGCATAAATTCAAGGCTCCCTCTAAACTGTGATCTGACCTTAGTCCTTGGAACGCCATACTGTTATCCAAAGAATTACTTTGCTCTTCAAACTCTAGCACAAGCCTTCTGCTTGGTTTACGCTATCTACTAATTGGTCAATCTAGTGTTGGTCTTTATACTGAGCTTTGTGCTAATACCATGTTAAATTTCCATGAAACTCTACAACTACTTAAATGAATAATTCTAAATTGAAACTAGTTAACTTTCACCAAGATACAAAGCCTATTAACAACATATAAGCAGTGGAATAAAAACATAGAGATAAAAACACATCACATAAATATTGACACACTTGTATTCTCACGAAACCCAACAGGGAAAACATGCTTGCTTGATGTGATTATTTTATTGATTGTCCTTGGAGCAATTGAATCTATTACAAAGCAATTTGTCTCTCTTGAGAAACCATTATGGTTCTCACACAAATCTTAGCTAATACAATTGATCTTGCCCTGCCTTGATCACTACTTGATCTCAATTCCTACACACAATTCTTCCTTTGTTGCCTCCTTGACTTGCTTTGCAAACCTTGTTGTCTTGTTTCAATTCTGCTCCTCCTTCCTTCTGCACTTGGCCTCCTTATTCCTTGTGATGATCTCCCATTTCCGAGCACACTTCTGGCCCTATTTCTTAGCACACTTGAGCTCCTATTTTTTAGGACCCCAGCTCCACACAACTTGTGCACAACTAATTCTCCTAAATTATAGCACACTTGTGCCTTCTATTGTTTAAGACACAATTCCTGCGCTCCACAAGTAAGGCTCTTTCTCACAAACTTGTGAGCTTCTCTGTCTCACAAAACAATGAATAATCCTTCTTTTATAGGAAAACTTCGATCCATGCAAGGAGGCCCAGCTTAATTTAGAACTCGAACTCTGATAGCAATTTAACTGAGAGTGTTACTCACTCTCCTTCCAATCATTACTAGAGTTGTTAACTTGTGCTCTCTCTAAACAACAATAGAGATCTAACTCACTCTTCGTTCAATCAAGACTGAAGACTATCTCGCTCTAACTGAACTACTAACAGCCACCTTGTTCTGTAGTCAAACTAATGAAGACTCCACTTAACTGAAGCTCCAACTCTGCGCACGCTTATTTGATTATTATTCTAGTGAACTGGACATAACTCATTTTAACTAAAGTCTAACTCATGAGGACAACTCGAGGTCTTCATTGGCTAAGGCACAAGCCAAAAGACCTTGCTCGCTACATTTTCAACAACACTTGCAACCCCTCACATTTGAAAAATCCCATGACGAAATATACAAATAGAGGAGAGTTGGAATCAATTTGGATTGGAATATCTCTGATTTTCTTGAGCCTGAGGCTCTGAAGGTTTTAAAGCCCCTTCTCTTTGATTAGTTTCAGTGGAGGTTATCCCACCCTAGCTAATCATTACATCTAGTTTCAGTGGAGCTAATCCCACCCTACCTAGACACCACATCTTTTCTTGTTTTTGGCACATCATAGAAATTGGAGCAACTCTGGCTTGGTCTGGTGGATTATCTTGTTATCAAAACTATCTTATTGCAACACTTTCTAATTCAGATCTATTCTGGGACAAAAAATAGCTTTATGTGGTAATTATCTAGTCAGCGAGTTCCCTTCAAAGGAAGGGAAGGTAATTATGTAGAGTCTCTACTCAATACAATGTTTTGGGCAGCATTATTGGCAGTTTGACAATGCTATCAGCATACTGCAGGGACGAGGGTTGCAGGTCTGCAGGCTAAGGCTGCAGGGCCACAAGCCAGAGCCACAAGGGCCGCAAGCCAAGGTTGCAAGGACAAATTTCAGATCTGAAACAGCGAGTCAATCTAAAATCAGTGAGGAAGGATTTCAGAAATCAGCAATCAATTCCGTAGACGGTGATCAAGAACCTCATTGACCTTGCGCAGTAAGCATGTAATAGCCTAGTAGTAATAACTAGTTGTAGCAGACTTGATACAACATAGCTAGAACTGTACTGGTTAAAAATCTATTAAATCGGCACTGTTGAAGGGTTAATGGTTTGGATATACTCACTGTTATTGGGCAGTTAGCCCTGAAGTACTATGCTCTGATTGAAGTATTAAAATTACAGTGGAATTCTTGCATACATAGGAGATATCTACTGTGATGTAAATATCTATGGTATGAGTGTGTATTTGTCTCTATTGCATTGGAAAGGTAATAACTCTTGCTAGTTTTAGAAACCCTAAGAGAAAATTACCCTAGAACAATTCAAATCAACACAAAAATGGGACATGGATATAAGGGAGCGATGGAATGTGCTAAGCATGGATTGTTATGGACATGCAACATCAATCAGTTCATCTTATTTGTACCACTCCTAAACAATAGAAAGAAAAGCCTCAAGGAAGGCCAAACTAGACTAGGGGAAAAGGATAACCACCAAGGTGAAGCACGGGAACAAGAATACAATCAAATGCGGTCATTCATCCAATTCAACCTATGATCCATACTAGAATGCCCTAAAACATTATGTGAAAGCACTTTATTACAAAAAAACGGTTAATGTACCTTACTAATAATTATAGATGACCCACCTTCATCTAATGAGTAATCCAAATGAAATAAAGCATTGATCAAAGCATGGATTGAAGGCCTTTGAGGCTCATTATCTATTAGAAATCCATGTACCCCAGGTCTGGTCTATGTCTTAACTAGAAATATAAACACACTAGCAGTGCCTAACTTCAAACAATTTTGCACAGCGGAAATTACACCAGCAATCAAATCAAAGTATAGTACACACTGTATATATGCCCAACTTGTTTCTTACAATTCCTTTAATAAGAATATCACATGGCTCCTGTACTAGGGATAATGGCCCTTGATATCCTTGTACAAATGCAAGTTTGTCCTTTGACCAAATACCTTCGACTGAGCCTTTGTACTCTAAGCCTTTCCTCCCCAACACTTACACACCTACAACACTTAAATCACACAGTTGTAGCACTACTAGGGCTTTTATAGGCCACATTAAATTACCAAACACAAATTAGCTTACCTAGTAGGCTTTTCTTCCTTGTTATAGCAAACAGACCTCCTTTTCTATGCACAGCAGCCCTCTGTCAGTCCTTACCATACTCAGATAGCTCTTTATGTCTTGGCTTATCCTTTTAGCCCTCGCTGCCACACAATTGCACCTTTCAGTCTTCGTTTTTGGCCCTCAGCAAGCTCAACGGATTTTTTGTCCTTCCCAACCAGGCCTGTGGCCTCCTTGTTTCATCCTCGGCCCTCCAAAGAACAGTCTTCCACAAGGCCTGTGGCCTTTTTTCCTTGGTTGCGGACTCCTTTGGTTGTCTGCGACCAGTTTTTTCTCCAACAGTAGATGCCTTCCAGCCCTACTCAGCGTCCTCTATGACCACAGAAACTTAGTTGTCCTACTCGGCCTCCTCTTCCTTGGTTATGACTCCTTTTGCTGCCCTTTCTCACTCACGAGAGAATTGTCCTTTATGCTCCTTGTCCCTTATAACCCCGAGGGTCGTGTCTCTTGGCCTTGCTAGACGCACTAAGCCGACTTGACCCTTAAGTTGCCTTGTAATTAAATTAGATTTATAAATGTTTTTCCTTGGGTTCCAAGCCCACTCCTTTGGGTCCAAAACCCAAACTTTAGGTGCAATGCCCACACATCATCCTTTGTGGGTGTTTCTCTCTCACAAGTCTAGCACCAAGGGCGTGTGAGAGTACCTCCCGATGCTACCCAATTTCAACCTATCTATGGATCATCATAGGTATTGGTTAGCAAGCTAAACAAAAAATATTATCCAAGGGGTTACCCACTTGGATGGGTAACAGTGCTCTCATCATCAAATAAAGGTTTGGACACTAACTAGACTAAATCTTTTGAAAAATCCTCAAGTACAAATGAGATTGCAAAGGAGTTATCTCCGCAAGGCATCAATAATAAAAATCAGAATGGTTAGCAACAACAAGGGAGGAAAACACCGAAGGTAAGAAAAGGTCATGTCAAGTGGGTTCCCAAGAATAATAATGTTCTAAGAGATAAGAGTAAAGAGCCTCTCAAAACCAAGGAAAGACTCTTCAAACCACCTTTTATGAAAATGATGTTTCCATCGCAAGTGGGTTCCTAAGAATAACAATGTCTAGAAGATCACACTAAAGAACTCCCAAAACTATAGAGGAAAATCTCTTCAAACCACCCCTTATAAAAATGATATCATAGCGAGTGGATTCCCAATAATAATGATGTTTTAGAAGATTAAACTCAAGAGCTTCTCAAAACTACAGAGGAAAGGCTCTTCAAACCACCCCTTGTAAAAATGATGTTGTCACTACCATAGGTAACACCACTAAAGCTACTTTTTATTTCAAGAATCGATCTCCTTGAGGGAAGGTAAAAGCTTTAATCATTTTACTTCTCTTTATATTAATAATGCTTTTGAATCTCTTCAATCAACCGATAGGAAATTCAATAGGTCTGTTGATCCATTTTTTTATCTAGCTTATATCTTGCTTACCAAATCAAAATAATTACATGCTTAGTTTTATGCATGAAAAACATACAATAAGGTTCAATTAGGAAAGGTTCATTTTCGACATGTTACTCACCAAAATGGGTAAACCCATAGAAGAAAACTTTTCTCCTACACTTGACAGCCAGTTGGTCAGCCAGACAACCAACAACCCTTGCCAACAACCATTAGTTGATGATATGCCATGTATCTCTACCATTTGCATTAGTAATGTGCAGTGTTGCACACATCGCGATTTAATCGCGATAAAATCGGAAAATCGCGATTTTTTCAAAATGCCGATTCAAATCGCGATTTTTATCCAAAAAATCGGCGGAAATTTTTTTTAACGATTTTTATCGAAAAAATCGCGATTTTTTAAAAAATCGCGATTTTTTCGAAAAAATCGCGATTTTTAAGGAAAAAATCGCGGGAGGCGCGGGCAGCGGGGGTTTTATATGTAAAATCGATTTTTTGTTTATTCATTCAGCAGTCCGCCGCGGAGGAGAAGGAGGAGAAGGAGAAGAAGGGAGGGAGAGGGTTGCCGTCGCTTGTGGGAGCCGATTTTAGGAGGAATCCAAGCCAAGATCGCGAATTTGTCCATAAACCAGGTATGTAGATTAATTTTTTTTTGTTTTGGTTCTCTAAAAACTTTGTTTTTCATTGTTTTTAAAGAATTTTTAGAAATTTTTCATTGATTTGGGATGGGTTATTTGTTATGACTATGAGAACCAATTTTTGATTTTTATTTTCTCATTTTCTTTAAACATTGTTTATTTTTTTTGATTTTTCATTGTTTTTTGGGTTTAGAAATTCAAATTGGGATTTTGGAAATAATTAGCTTGTAATTTTGCAAATGCTAAATTGTAATTTGTATTTACTATTTACTATTATCATTTATGTAATCCTAAATTCCTATTTCCTAATCCTTATTTTTCCATAGGTTTGCAAATTCAAAATTCAAAAACAAACATGCCAAGGAAATTGGATCCTTTCTGGGAATATGGTGACCCTAAAACTCCGAATGATAGACAAAACTTGATTTGCAAGTTGTGTGGAAAGGAAATATTCGGGGGGTGTACAGGTTGAAGTTCCACCTTGCACAAATCCCTAGACGTGATGTGGGGCCCTGTCTAAAGACAAATGCTGAAATTATCCAAAAAGCCATGAGAGCATTGGGAGAATTAGAGCACACTAGAGACGCCAAAGAAGAACTCAAAAGGCAACTAAGAAGGTCAGTTGAAGGAAGTGGGCCAAGTGGCACAGGTTCTACTGCAGCGTCAGTCAATCCGTTTGCTGCATCATCATATTTTGTTCCTCGAACCACACCTGGTTCACAACCAACTATCGGTTCAATGATGAAAAGAACTGAAAAAGAAAAAGCTGACAAGTTGATGACAAAATTTCTCCTCTGGAGTGATATTCCTTTCAGCATTATAAGGAATAATCCATTTTTCCAACCTACTCTTGATGCTGTTGCCAGTGTTGGCCCGGGGTACAAACTCCCTTCTCTTCATGATTTCAGAGGCCGGCTTCTTCAAGATGAAAAGCGTGACTGCACCCAAAGATTGGAGGATTTTAGGGCATCATGGGCACAAACAGGATGCACTGTTATGTCAGATGGTTGGACTGACCAAAAGGGGAGAACCCTTATAAACTTCTTGGTTAGTTGTCCCTTGGGGACTATGTTTATCAAATCTGTTGATGCAACTCATCAAATCAAAGATGCAAAAAATTTATGTGATTTGCTGGATGTGTTTATTTTGGAGGTGGGTGCAGAAAATGTTGTCCAAGTCATAACGGACAACGCTGCAAATTATGTTGCTGCTGGTAGATTGCTTATGGACAGGCATCCTACTTTATTTTGGACACCTTGTGCTGCCCATTGTATTGATTTGATGTTAGAGGACATAGGGAAAATTCCCTTTGTCAAAGAGGCTGTTGACTCATCAAAAACCATCACAAAATTTATTTACAATCACACATCTGTGCTTAGCTTGATGAGAAAATGCACCAACAACAAAGAGTTGGTGCGCCCCGCCATTACACGGTTTGCGACGAGTTTCATATCTCTTCAATCCCTCTTGAATTCTATGTGGGATTTGAAGAGAATGTTTGTTTCAGAGGAGTGGCGTTCTTCGCCAATGAGCCGCAAACCAGAAGGAGAGGCCGTCTGCAGACTTGTTTCATACCAAGAAGACTTCTGGGCGGGAGTGCAGGAGGTGTGCGCTGTCACAGAACCTTTGGTAAAGGTTCTTCGGTTGGTAGATGGTGAGAAGCCCGCAATGGGCTATTTGTATGAAGCCATGGATAGGGCCAAAGAAGCCATTCGGTCCTACTATGATGACAAGGGAGATGATGGGTTCCAGAGACAACTCCTTCTATGGAAGGTCATTGATGAGCGATGGAACAACACACTCCATCGTCCCATTCATGCTGCTGGCCTTTTCCTGAACCCTGCATTTTCTTATGCATGTGGGTTTAATTTTGATGTTGAGGTCGTGGAAGGATTATTAACCTGTGTCCAGAAGATGGTGAAAACTCCAGAAGAACGTATGGAGGTCTCTAGACAAATTGAGCAATATAAGTTGTCAGGTGGCACATTTGGCTTTGAGATGGCTATCAATGATAGGACGGTTAAAATCCCAGGTATTTTTTAGTTTGTAGTATGTACTTTGTAACTTTGTTTCAAATTTCATTGTTTCTTCAAATTCCATTTTTTTCTTATGTTTATTTAAAATTTTCTTTGTAATTTTGTTGTAGACGCATGGTGGAAGATGTATGGTGGCAGAGTACCCCTTTTGCAAAATCTTGCCGTGCGCATCCTCAGCCAAACATGCAGCTCCTCGGGATGTGAGCGCAATTGGAGTGTATTTGAAAAAATACACAACAAGAAGCGCAATAGGTTAACACTTAAACATTTAAAATATTGCAAATTTCCAAATAAATTTTTGAATTCATTAAAGTTTTAAACAATATTTTTTTTATAATATTAATTATTAATTTATTATTTCATGAACTTTGTACAGGTTGGAGTCCCATAGACTTAATGACATGGTCTATGTCTACTACAATCTTCGATTGTGGGTGAAACAACTAGAGAAGACACCTGATACGGAAGCCATCTCATTGGATGGGATTGACACCACTGCTGAATGGAGGGTTGAGACCGAGAGGCCTCTCATGGATCCCACTGAGGATTGGTTAGTGCAGGATGAGGGGGAGGAGGAGGGGGAGGAGGAGGAGGAGGAGGAGGAGCAGGAGCAGGAGCAGGAGCAGGAGGAGGAGGAGTTGGAGGAGCAGGAGGAGGAGGTGACACCGCCTACCCGGGCTACCCGGGCTACCACTACCACCAGTAGAGGACGTGGTCTCCGTCCACCTCAGCCTCTTGTAGCTGCTACTACTAGTTCTTCAGCTTCTAGAGCACGTCAGACTCCACTGCCATTTCCACCACCACAGGCACCAGCTTCTACATCTAGAGGGAAAGAGAAAGCTGTGCCATATTCTCGCAAGAGGGGCAGAGGAAATCAATAGGATTAGACTTTCATTTTATTGTATATGACATTATGACATGATGAGATACATTATCATATTTTTTGTTGATATTTTGAGGCTGAGTTGGACTTGGGACTCAGGACTTACTATTCAGGACATGATTCAATGTTATGTGTGATTTTAGCGCTAGAAATGATATTGAACATCTTATATATTAGTTTTTTTATCATATTTATGTGTCAATGTATTTATTTTATGTTGTAGATGGTTTAGATATTAAAAAAATTGAAAAAAAATGAAAAAAAATGAATATTTTTGTGCCAAACGATTTTTTCCGATTTTTTCCCGATTTTTTCCCGATTTTAACGATTTTTCCGATTTTTTCCCGGCGCCGATTAAATCCCGATCGCGATGTGTGCAACATTGGTAATGTGCTTCTCACCCACTGGCACTAGCACTTGGATGAAGGTGGATTGTCATTCAAAATGTACTTTGATCCAAGGTTGCTTAGAAGCAAGAGTGGAAGTGGGAGCGGGGAGCAACAATTTTCAAAAGCTTCTGGGTCGAGAGCGATTTTTAAATAATATATATTTTCATAAATTTTGATGCATATACGCAACAAAAGCATGTAGAATGATGAATTAGTTATAAAAAGCATAAAAACATGGATTAAACCATATAACATCAATCATCTAGTAGTTATAATCTTCATCAACCACAGGTCCACAAGTTACAACATCTTGATTCTCATCATGTTGGGTCTGGAACCTGATTATCTCCCTGATTTAGAGGTCTTGTTTTGGTCGTGTTTGAATCCTAGTCCATGGCAGAGGGTGTGGGGGGGCTTCCCCCCCACTACCTTTGAGCCCCCCCAGCAGGGGTTCGGTGGCAGCACCCGTGAAAGGAATTTTTTGAGAAAATTGCCTTGTAAAATATTGTAATTTTGTAGTCAATCTGGACCGTTCATTAGGAAGAAGATTTGACGGTAGAAGTTATGTTAATTTAGGGTTTTTTTCCTTGGAAAGAACCCTTTGTTTGTATGAGGGAATTGAATTGTGGCTAGGTATTATTTTGTATATGTTCCTATCTTTTGCTAGCACTTGATCACAAGTTTTGACTCATACAATCTTATTTTCATCACATGGCATAATCTTGTAGAGATGCTCTCTTACACAAGTATATGAACTAGTGTAAGTTGTGTTACAACAGGAGCATGTAAAATTTGTTGTTCCAACCCTTTTCCTTCTCACTAGCTTTGTCACATACTTTTACAGCGGTGTTAAACAGTAGAGTAAAATTTTTTTTGCGAAGAAAAGCTAGGGAGCATAATTCTTTTGCAGGAGCGTGCTCCTGAAAATCAGTCCCAAATGGAAAAGATTCAGGAGCGTGCTCCTAGGGTCACTCCCTAAATGCTTCCATTCAGAGTGTGCTTCAGGAGCGGGAGTTACGGGAGAGGGGTGCTCCTCCGCAGCTTTTTTTTATCATTTTGCAATCGCGTGCTTATACTTGTTTGTTTTTTCCATTTGGGCATTTAGTATGTATTATGGGGTGATCTAGAAGATTGATAGACCTTGACCATGACCTTGTTCTCTCACCTTACTTGTAAGGCTCTGAGTCATTTAACCAGAAATGTAAAGCTCTAAAACATGATATGTGTTTTCTTCAAATCTGCTTGCAACTTAAATGACTTAACCAACATTCATATAACTAAATTACTCAGTTTGGTATGGAGTACCTACCTATATTCCTGCGGTTGATGATGCCTCAAGCTGCTTCCGCTTCTGTTACCAAAAGACCGAAACCACCCAGCCAAACTGAGCATAACCTCGATACTCAATCCAGTAAGCTTCTCAATTGAAGCAGACTATTCCCCCGTGCCCAAAAACCTCAGAACAACAAGGCTCTCCTTTTGTTGGTAACTCCGGCTTATAAAGTACGCCCCTCTTCAGTATGTCTCTTCCCTTGGTTCTTTCTTCTGCTCTCGATGCCCCTCCAAAACTGTTCCCTGCCCCCTATATGTTGTTTCTTGGTGGTGGCCGCCCCCTCCACCAGCAACCCACCGCTTCTCCTTATGGTGACACCCTTCCCATGTCACATGATATGTATTTCCTTTTAAAGGTATATTGATATGTATTATGAGTTTTGGTTAAATATTCTTTTTTGTTTGTTTTTAATATAAAGGTCCTAGGTTCATACTAGGTACCTTATCTTTAATTTTTTTTTTATCATTTTATTAATTTATTAATATTCTAAGATATATAATTATATAACCATCTTTTAAGATTAGCTTAATTTTTAGCATCTATCTCTTTATAATTATTTTTACGTTATACATTTTAAATTTATATCATTGGTATTTGCCCATTAATCATGATGCATTAAGCAATATGGGTGTTAGTGGGTGAATATATCTTCTATTTGAAATAGTGTCATGATATTTAATACTTATAGTTAATTTAGTATATAAATACTAGTGCGGTGCATGCGATACATGCATATGTAGCTATCATATGCATGCATCGTATGCATGCTAATATTCTTGTGTTCTCTATATTATAGATAGGTCATTACATACACCCCCCTTTAGAAAACTTCGTCCCGAAGTTAGAGTTTTTATCTTATATGAATACTTATGATAGCAATTAGTACATTCTTCTTAGGATTGTGTATCGAGGTTAAATTATTACTTAATGTGAGGACACTATAAAATTGGTGTTTTGAATACTTTTAGGTTTATAACTTTAATGATCATGCCTTACTTCAATCAGGTTCCCAAGCTATTACAAAATCATCCTATCCTTCCTAATCTCTTCCGCCCCCATCCTATCCGTCCTCTACTGGAGTATGCCATGGCGTCAGTTATACTGACCTAACCATTCATAAACTCTAAGGATGGCAGCATCGGCTATACCGACCTAATTCCCAGTAGGCATCCGACAGTCATCATCACACGTCTAGGGGAGCGTGATTCGCATAGTCCTCCCATGACTCCAGGGTTCGGAGGATAAACGGTGGGCAACACCTCCATCCCTCCCAATAGAATCAGGGTTAATACCCTATCATGGAATCTCTTTGATCCTTAATTGTTCTGAAGTTTCTGTCATCACGTGGTCATTTTGGTAACGATATTATCTGCAATCATAAACACTTGTCTATGCATTTATAAAATGTGCATTAACATATTCAAAAACAAATAGCTTATGTATAATTCATACATGTCAACTACAATATAACATACTTTGCCATATTCTATTCATGTCATTAGCTTTCATATTAAAATGTAATCATTCTTTGATTTCTATCTCATCAATCATATTGATATGCATAAATGAAACAAAATTATAATATCTTAATTTTCATCAGCAGCAAAATTACTCAAATATTTAAACTTTACCCTGATAACTAAAATTGAGTAAGATCAATAACATATTCCGTCTTGGTATCCATGTACTAGCGGAATTAAACAGATATCATGTCATAAAAGTTCATGTTTATATATGGTCATTCTAAAATGGTTCTGAGTCTCTGATTTAAAGTAAAGTAAATATATACAAAACATGGTTTAAAGTTCTTCAAAATTGACACAAGTTGGGGTATTTTTGACATATGATCTCTGTATCTTCCCAAGTAGCTGATCCAAGACTATACTTGTCCCACTGGACCTTAACTTGGTCTACCAGATGATTCCTGAGCTGTCAAACTCTACGTTCCAGTATACGTAATGGTTCGACCGATATGATTCCTTCGTCTGATACCTGCAGTTCCTTCCATTGAAGGTTATGAGATTGGTCAGCTATGTAATGCCTTAATACAGATACATGAAATACATTATGAACTTTATGCAAGTGAAGTGGCAGTGCAAGACAATAGGCGACAGGTCCAACTCTTTCCATGACTTTAAATGGTCCAATAAATTGGGGTGATAATTTTGTCCCTTTTTCCGAATCGAATAGTACTTTTATTCGGTTTGATGCGGATGAAAACCTAATCCCCTACTTCATACTTCCTATCAGTTCTGTGAGCATCAGCATAACTCTTTTGTCTATCCTGTGCTTCTTTTAACCACTGTCTAATTTGTTTTACCTGCTCTTCCATTTCTTGGATTAATTCTGGCCCTACTATCACTCGATCTTCTAATTTGTCCCAACTTAACGGTGTTCTGCAAGGTCTACCGTATAATGCTTCAAATGGAGGCATTCCGATTGAACTGTGATAACTGTTATTGTATGCAAATTCGACTAAGGATAAATACTTTTTCCAGTGCGATTGCTGATCCATAACATACATCCTCAACATATCTTCAAGTACTTGATTTACCCTTTCTGTTTGCCCATCAGTTTCAGGATGATAAGCTGTGCTTAAATTTAATTGAGTTCCTAAGGCTGACTTCATGCAAAACCAAAACCTTGAAGTAAATCGTGAATCTCTATCTGATATAATCTTCTTAGGTACTCCATGAAATCTGATAATTTCGTTTATGAATACTCGAGCTACATCAGCAACTTCGTAAGTATCTCTTATGGGAATGAAATGGGCGCTTTTCGTTAATTTATCCACTACTACCAGAATGGCATTGTGTCTTTGAGAAATAAGAGGTAGCCCAGTGATGAAATCCATAGAAATGATCTCCCATTTGGTCATAGGAATGTCATGAGGTTGTAAGAGACCCACTGGATGACAATGATCTGCTTTTACTTGTTGACATTCCAAACATCTTGCAACGAATTGAACAATATCACGTTTCATGCCCGACCAGAAGAAGAGTTTCTTGGTATCCGTATACATTTTCTTTACTCCAGGATGTGCACAATATACTGCTTTGTGGGCTTCCTTAAGGATGGTGTCTCGAAGATCCCTATTATCAGGAATATACATCCTTCCATGAAATCGTAAGATTCCATCATCTTCTAGTTCATATCCTTCAAACTTAGATTCTTTTGGCTTTTTACTATCAAGACTAGATCTTACCTTTAAATACCAGCTATCTTTTATGAGATGTTCTAGTACTCGTTGCCTTAAGTCTACTTTGATAGGTATGAGGGAGAATATCCGTGGTCTTTTGCTTAAAGCATCTGCTACTACATTTTCTTTTCCTTTAATATATGATATTCCAAAGTCATATTCACTTAGGAATTCACTCCATCATCTTTGTCTAGCATTTAAGTCTCTTTGGGTGAACAAATATTGTAGACTTTGATGGTCGCTTTTAAGTGTAAAACTTCGCCCCACTAGATAGTGTCTCCAAATTTTTAAAGCTAGTACTACAACGGCTAACTCTAAATCGTGAGTAGCGTAGAGTTCTTCATGAGGCTTTAACTTTCTTGAGACATACGCTATTACTCCTCTATCCTGCATTAATACTGCACCTAACCCATGTTTGGATGCATCAGTACATACTGTAAAATCTTTGTCCATATCAGGGACTCTTAAGATTGGTGCATTGGTCAGTAGTCTTTTGAGTTCAGAGAATGTTTTATTACATTCCTCAGTCCATTCATACTTAACACCTTTACGTTGAAGGGTTGTAATCGGCTTTGCAATTTTGGAGAATCCTTCCACAAATCTTCGGTAGTAACCGGCTAAACCCATAAAGCTTCGTACTTCATGTGCGTTTTTCGGTATTGGCCATTCCATGATTGCTTTTACCTTCTCAGGGTCTACTGAGATCCCTTCACCGGATATGATATGACCTAAGTAATGAATCTTTTTTCTGAAAGAACGAACACTTGGATAACTTTCCGTATAACTGGTGTTCTCTGAGACAGGATAATACTATCCGTAAATGGTCTTCATGCTCTTCCTCATTCTTAGAGTAGATGAGAATATCATCTAAAAAGACTTGTACAAATTGATCAAGATATTTGCGAAAAACGTTGTTCATAAGATTCATGAATACTGCTGGTGCATTAGTTAATCCAAATGGTACCACAGTAAATTCATAATGCCCAAAGCGTGTTCGGAATGCAGTCTTCGAAATATCGCTTTCGGAAATCCTTAGCTGATGATAGCCTGATCGAAGATCAATTTTTGAAAAGACAGCAGCTCCTTTCATTTGATCGAAGAGGTCATCAATTCGAGGCATAGGATAACGATTCTTTACTGTAGCTCGATTTAAGTCCTGATAATCTATGCATAATCTTAAGGATCCATCTTTCTTCTTGACAAAAATTACAGGAGCACCCCAAGGTGATATACTGGGTTGAATATGTCCTATATTCAATAGTTTCTTCAATTGAATTTGTAATTCTTGAAGTTCCGGAGCTGTCATTCTATAAGGTGTTTTAGAGATTGGTTGAGTACCAGGTTTCAATTCTATTGTGAGGTCTAGCTCTCTTTCGGGGGGTAATCCTGGTAATTCCTTTGGAAATACATCTGGAAATTCGGCTAATACCAAATATTGTTCTAAGGATGGCCCTTTTTCTTTACTTACTTCCTGAATTATATAAGCCTGACACTCTTTCCTTAAGCAACGCTTCATTTTCATTGCAGATATGCAGCGTAAAGATATTTTTCTCTTGATACCTTGAATTTGGATCGCTTCTCCTTCATCATTTATACCTAGAATTTTTTTCCCATAACAGTCTACCCAAGCTTGATGAGCTTTTAGCCAATCCATACCTATGACAAGATCATAAGTCCCTAAGGTTGTGACATAAACTTTCAATTTAGTCAAACAGACCCCTAGGTCAATTTTGTATTGATCCACACTTAAGTCTACGGATTGAAGTTCCCTAAGGCCATTTCTACTTGTCTGAAATCATTTTGTCTGCGAGCTACCAACCCACATTTGTTTAATGCATATGACGAAATAAAACTATTTGTGGCACCAGTATCAAATAAGATTTTGAGTTTTATACCATTAATAATACCTGAAGATTCCACTACAGTGGATTGATGTGCTGCTTGATTGTTGTTGACTAATGCATGAATTCTATGATTGCCTTGGGTATTTGGTATTGGTTCCTTTCCAGTCCTATGCAATATACTTGATGAAGTTTCTGGACAATCACGTTGAAAATGTGGTCCTCCACATCCCCAACAATTAACCTGGGTCGGTCCTCTTGAATCATACTGTGAATTTCTAGATAAAGAGCTTCGTCCTCTCATGCTGCTTCCTCTTGAATTTCTTCCTCTATTAGCAGTTCCACGGGATTTCCATGGACTTGTGTTTGATGATTCAGCGGCTATAGTATTAACTGCCATGGAAGCTCTTGTTCCTACATTTCTTGGGATAAATCTATTACCATAAGGTGGTCTTGAGCTACCTCCCCTGAAGAAATTTCGGGGAGTCTTTCCTGAAAACCCTAATTGTAAAGGTTTTGTTGGCCCGACATCCTTTTTGATTCCTAGATGTTCTTCTGCATAACGGCCACATTCTACCGCCTCAGCTACTGATGATGGTTTCCACATCCTCACCAAGGCCCTGATGCGAGGATTTAACCCAAATATGAAGCGTTCAGCCTGATGTTCATCAGAATCTAAGTAGTGAATGTATTTCACAAGCTCCATAAACCTTATCTCGTATTCCTCCACTGTTTTATTACCTTGAACTAATGTATGAAAGGCTCCGGCTTCTTGTTCTTGAAAATATGGAGGTAAATACTTCGCACAAAATCTTTCCTCGAACAATTCCCAAGGAACATTATCCATTGTGAGGTGTAGTTGTTTTTCTAGATTTCCCCACCAAATCAAGACACTTTCCTTTAATTGAAATACAGTGATTTTTGTTTTTGCAGAAGAAGAGTATTCTCTTAATTTAAAACATTTGTTCGTTCCTTCTAGCCATGCCTCAGCACATTCTCCAGCTCGACCTCCTGAAAATTCTGGGAGTTTAATTTTCTGAAGCTCCCTAGAAATATCTTCCTTTGATCTTTTATACTCAAAATTCTTTGGTTCCACTGAATTGGTTGCTAAGGGTTGAGGTTCTTCTTTGGTCTTAGCCATTGTTGACCCTTTTAATGTTTCCAATAAGGCTTCTAATGAATGCATTATCACAGTCAACTCTGGTGCTGGAGCGATTGGTGTTGATGCTGGTAATGAGGGAGATGATGATGGTGGTGGCGATGGAGATGGTGATGACGACGGTGGTGGTATTAATGACGGTGATGCTGCCTGATCACGTCGTCGTCGCTCATATGTCCTTACCATTGTAATGTTTCCTGTATACATAATAAAATTTGTAAAAAATTTGAGGTATACATTCGGATTTAACATATAGTTTTTGCAATTTCACATTTACAAACGGGTTTAGTATTTTGCTATTTTTACTTACTAGGCAGGTCTTACTAGTAAGAGAGCGCCTGGAATGCCCTTTGAAGTGGGAGGTTTCTTTTGGTGAGGGCTTAAACATAAATTATGACATTGTGTTGTTTCTTTAACATGTCTACCTAAGCCTATTTGAGATTTGAGTCATTAGTATGACCATTATTCCCTCCTTGTTGATATTTGGAGATTAAACTACCAACTTGATTATATTTAAATTAATTGTCAGCAACTGATTATAATCTTAACCCATGTGTTTTCCCAGTTTGCTATTGCATATTGGTATTTCCAATATCCTTGCTTAGTCATGGGTTGTATCTCATACGCTTACCTATGATAACCCCTGAATGCCATAATCATATTATTTCCTAGCTAATCCCGCAAAATAAATCTACATCATAATATTATGACAATGATGAAAAAAATTATTAAATCATAATACATAAATATTTAATTAATATCAATTAATTTTATAGAATCCAAATTATTTTATGCATTGGCTTTTTAAAAAATAACAATAATTATATAAAATTAATTATGTAGAACTCATTTAGTCAAAATGGTAAATACATATTTTGAACTTCCCAGAAAATCAACACACTGTACATATGATATATATATTCTCTCGTAGGAGCACACGCATCATTGAAACCACAGTGACGTCTTGCAAATATTTGCCCAGCATACATACATTCCGACAAATATGAACCAGCTTGTATAGCGATGTTTTAACCATTGCAGAGAAGGGACCGCTTGTACCATTCAGCATAGAGAAGGAAAATCACAAGTGGGAAACGTGCAGATGGGCTAGACAACAATCTTTAAGAATCAATGCATAGAAGGGATAATTTGAGATGTAACTAGCGTATATATATCAAGAGGGACCCACTATCAAATGCACAAAAAATAGGGACATAGGTTATAGTTTAATGAAACGGCCAGACGAATAGTGGACGCTGCAAAGGAAGAGCATTTGACAATTGCAAAGAATGCCCAGAATGAAAAGAAAACAGGTTTACGCAGGGAAAGCCCAAAGTGTCTACCGACAAAACCAAAAGATAACAGATGTCGGTTAAAAAATGCGGTGAACGAACCTTCCAATGAATCCGCGGGCTGTACATCCGAGTACACAGAAATTTATACAATGCGTAGGGCCTATGAGGTCAAAAGGGTTTTAACCTGAGCTCTGATACCAAAATGTAAGGCTCTGAGTCATTTAACCAGAAATGTAAAGCTCTAAAACATAATATGTGTTTTCTTCAAATCTGCTTGCAGTTTAAATGACTTAACCAACATTCATATAACTAAATTACTCAGTTTGGTATGGGGTACCTACCTGTATTCATGTGGTTGATGATGCCTCAAACTGCTCCCGCTTCTGTTACCAAAAGACCGAAACCACCCAGCCAAACTGAGCATAACCTCGATACTCAGTCCAATAAGCTTCTCAATTGAAGTAGATTGTTCCCCTGTGCCCAGAAACCTCAGAACAACAAGGTTCTCCTTCTGTTGGTAACTCCAGTTTATAAATTAAGCCCCTCTTCAGTATGTCTCTTCCCTTGGTTCTTGATACCCCTCCAAAACTGTTCCCTGCCCCCTATATGTTGTTTCTTGGCGGTGGCTGCCCCCTCCACCAGCAACCCACCGCTTCTCCTTATGGTGACACCCTTCCCATGTCACGTGATATGTATTTCTTTTTAAAGGTATATTGATATGTATTATGAGTTTTGGTTTAATATTCTTTTTTGTTTGTTTTTAATATAAAGGTCCTAGGTTCATACTAGGTACCTTATCTTTAATTTATTTTTTTATCATTTTATTAATTTATTAATATTCTAAGATATATAATTATATAACCATCTTTTAAGATTAGCTTAATTTTTAACATCTATCTCTTTATAATTATTTTTACGTTATACATTTTAAATTTATATCATTGGTATTTGCCCATTAATCATGATGCATTAAGCAATATGGGTGTTGATGGGTGAATATAACTTCTATTTGAAGGAGTGTCATGATATTTAATACTTATAGTTAATTTAGTATATAAATACTAATGCGGTGCATGCGATACATGCATATGTAACTATCATATGTATGCATCGTATGCATGCTAATATTCTTGTGTTCTCTATATTATAGATAGGTTGTTACATTACTTGGGGGGTTAATCTTCAATCCTAGTCTAGTTGGAACTCACTTAAGGCCCTTTGGGTATTGAAGGGGCACTAATTAAGAAGCCCTGATTGAGATAGCGAAGTTCCATCTTCATATATGTCATAATTAACACTTTCCATCTTACATTACAAACCCATATCTCACCTCCATTCTTCGGGTTCAACTTGTCATTGGTTCTTTGGGATTTCGCTCTCATATGTCCGCATACCTTGGATAAGGCCCAAAAACTTAGCCCTGGGTGGTTTATGTAGCTAAAAGAAACGGAAAGAGCATATCATGGCCACAACTAATGAAAGAAAGAAAAATCAAAATACAAAAGATGGTCATGGACATAAAGATTAGCACATGGGAAAAAGCCTAGCATGAGCTCTACCTCACTCATGGCCATCGCCCAATTCCCGAGCACATGTTGCTCCATTCCATCAAAGGAAGGAACCCTTGACCCCAATGAGCGATAAATTGACTCATCTTAAAGGGGTAATACAACTGCTACATCATACAAAGCAAGCTCTAACCCTTGAGCTATAAGCAACTATACAAAGAAAAATCAACAAGAAGTAAAAGGCGTGTTGTCGCACAAAGTGTCTAGGCACCACAACAACGCTCAAAGTAAGGGTTGTCACTCTAATCCTTACTCACTCCGTTTAAACTCTCTCCTAGACAAGTCAGGAGAGTAGTCCCTAAGGTGAATGAATGAGAATAGCCTGTGAAACACAGGCTCTAGGAGACTTAAAGATGGACAACTTGATGAATTTAGAACAAATCTTGGTCAACTGAGATGGATAGATTAAAATAAGACACAACCACAAGATAAAAATAATTATAGACCAGTGCCTTTATATTCAATTAACCATAGACTAAACAGAAACAAGTTATCCCGAGCAGTTATAAATGTGGCAAAGCAACGATTATGAATAATTAAATGTCAACGCCCAAAACCTTATCATGCAAGATATTCTAGCAATTAAATCCTGTGAAGAATTATGAAATTTAAATGCTAAACAATGATTCCAGATTTAAAATGATTTTCATTAATAACCCAGATCTAGAATAATTTATCATTCTCCAATAGTCAATGATTTTAAAACATTAATCACACCTGACAATATAGAAATCACTACCACGAAAGGACACCAAGGAACTTTAGATTAACAATTTAATTATTCCTTAGGAAATTAATTTGATGTGGTAAAATGAAGAGATTAAATTTTTAATGTGACTAAAAATCAAATCAAAAGACCTTAGTCAAAATTTAAAAATTATTTTTTTTAAATATGAAAGCTTAAGTTCTACTTTTGATTTATTTCATTAGCAATCAAAGTCACCAAAATTTAAAAATTTTAGATTTTTTTAATTTTTTTAAAGCAAAATCAAAAATAAAAATAAAAAATAAAAGGAAAGGAAATCAAAATCAAAATAAAAAAAATCACAAGTAAAAAAAAAAATGTGAAATCAAAACAAGACAAAAAAATAAAAACAAAAATCAAATTTTAAATCAAAACAAATCTAAAAGACAAAATAAAATAAATCTAACGCAAATCCTAAACTAAACAAACACAAATAATAAAAATCAAAATTAAAACAAAAAAATAAATAAGTTAACCAAAGTAGTAAAAAAAAAAAAAAATCAAATGAAATCAAAAGGAACTAACTAAACTAACCTAGCATAAATAAAAATAATAAAAAGTAAAACCTAAACCTAACCTAACACATACAAATGAAGCAAAGAGAAAAAAAATCGAATGTTTGTTTTGTTGTGCAGGTCAACAGCGGATGGAGAAATGAACAGCGAGAAAGGGAGCTGGCATTGGTGGAGATAGTGGCAAGTCGAGAGGGAGGAGCAGGAGCCGCGAATCGAAGATTTTTGCAGGGACGACAACGAGGGATAGAGCAGGGATGGCAGGAAGAGCTGCGGTTTTGGAGCAGAAAAAAGCGGAACGATGAGCAGCGTAAGAAATGGAGAACGAGGGCAGCAAAGAAAATTTTTGAAAATGAAAGAAAGGATGCAAAAAAAAACACAGAAAACGCAGGCAGAAAGAGGGAAAAAGGTTGGAGTAATGGAGGGATAAGGGTTTTTCTTAAAAACAAAATTGAAATTTTGCAGCGAATCGAAAAACCTAGTCAGCGGATCGGAAAACTCAATCAACAGATAAATGGTAGCCAAAAAACCCTTTAAAACATTTTCGGAAATTCTAATTAAAATGTTAAATCCTTTTGCTTCAGATTTCCTTGAAACCCTTATAAAAATTTCCAGATTTAAAATTTTCAAATCCTCGGACTACAAAAAATTTGAATAATATCCCTGGAAAATTATGTTGATAAACCCTAGAGATCTAGATCTTACCCTCTAGGGTCTAGGCCCTAGACCTGGACTCTACACAAATTTCTTCCTCAGATTTGTAGCTGCACGACAACAAGAAAACACCCAAACGATATATACAGTGATAAAAACTAAAACCCAGAAAAACCCACGTTAAAAAAAAAATAATTACAAAATTTACAAACTGCAGGCTCTAATCAACCAGACCTATCATTATGTTGCACATAAATTAAAAGATTTTTAAACTTTAAAAGTGCTAACTCGAAACCTTCATGCATCAAAATAAAGAATAAAAAATCTTATGATAAGCCTGGGATTAATTTTGTTGGGCTCTTTAGAAAACACGGATCGGTAGTTGGCTGGTCCAACTAAAAACTTCCCCTAACACCCGAGGATTTAAAATCAAGATTTTCCTGCAAAACTCGATCCAACCATTAAAAATAGAGCAAGAAAACAATAATAAAATTCAGACAAATAGAGATACCTTTTATTACGTTCAAAATTTAGATTATTATTCAAACCCCAGCAACTGAACAAGATACCTGTACTCAAATCACTTTTTAAAAGCTATCATCAATGGCTTTAGAAAAAATAATGCATGAAAACAACACGTCTTACAGTATTCCCATGAAGAATAACACCAGTAGAACTTAACCCCAAAGTCTTTCTTTATTATCCAGAAAAAGATTACACAAAACCTTCTTGCTAAGCACACGACTCATAGGTCAGATGGATCCACTGACAAATGACCTTCTATTTAAAAATAAATCTTCCAACGGCTAGTTCGAGTGATCCTCGTTAAAGCAATCTCGACCGTTGATGAAGATTAAAATTTCTTTTAATCTCATCCGTCGAAATATTTAAATATTTGGGGAAATTTGAAATGTTTAATTAAATGTATTTTAATTAACTCAAAAAAAAATTGAGTTAATTTCCCCAAAAATTTGACTTTGACTTAACTCCTAAGGATCAAAGGTTTAAAATTTAGCAAAATAATTAATTTACCTTAGTCTTGAGACCTTTTAAAATTTAATTTTTAAGAACCGACAAATTTTGCCTTTGGAGAATTTAAATTTACCTAGGGCCTAGAATGGACCTAGAATTAATTAAATTTCTGGGTTAGGATTTTAATTATTTTTTGGCCAGAAAATTTAATTAATTAACCTATAAGGGGATAAATTATTTTTTCAACCCTCAAGACACTTTACATCATGATTTTCATATTTTTTACATCATAAGGGGGAAAACTCATTTGCAATTGATCCTCACAGACTACCCATTTCTGCGACACAAATATAATCCAGCAAACCAAGCGATTTGTAATAAAATAACCTAACCTAATAGTCAGGATTATTCCCAAATTACTTTTACATAGACTCGATCTAGAACACTAGGACTCGCCTAAGATCCTAGCGACAAAATCCATTCCAACTTTGGTGTAAGGCTGGAGGAAAACTTTGTCGACCATCCAAGAATGGATCAGTGAGACAAAAAAACTCCCAGAATGGAGATCGTCACTAGAAAAGTAGGTTTACCTAGGTCGTTACATACATGACACGGATCTACTGAGATTATTTACATTATACACATGCAGAAAGGGTTTACATAACATCTTGGAAGTCAAGCTGATGATGATAGCTGGACGGCACAGACACATCGATCAAGTGCTATCCTTTTTGCAAAAAAAAGGGGTGTATTGCTATGGATCGTTGACACGTAGTGGTCAACAAGGTGTACAAGAGGGGTGGAAAAAAAAATGTCGAGTTGGTAACTCATGCATCCACAAATGCTCCCTCTTCACATCTACACACTCAAGATGTGGATGCACCCATCCCTTAGTTGGTCCCTTTAGCCATGGCACTTGGCCATGAAGTCTTATCCCCTCCATTACCATCATTAATATTCACCAACATCTATCAATTAATGAGTGGACTAGGGAAAGGTTCTTACTTCTTCCCCTCGGGGGGTGGAAGCACATAAAAGGGTCAACCTTTAGCTACCCCTACTTAGGGAGAAAACACCCTTGCAAGATCACAGTCTTGATTTTGCAAGGGGATCCTTGTTTGAAGTATTAAATTGCCCTTAACATTCGAGTTTGGTTCACATAGATGCATTATTGATCTTGGTCTCGACGATTGGTTGCTTTCACTAGACTGAATGTTGTTCTTGTCATGTGGTTGAATAACCAGGCCTTGGGCACCTACTCCACAGGTACCCTGATCCAGGTGGATATTGGTGGCCACCCGCCTATACCACTTGGACCTCCACCATTGTTTCTTTCAGTTTTTCAGTTTCCTTATTTGTAGTACAATTTACTATTTTTGGAAATTTTTTGGGTCCTGAACTTCTAGAGCCATTTTGAGGCCCTAAACAATGTTTTTTGGGAAAACTATGATAGATCTTTCTAACGAGGTATTGTGCACGTCAAACGGAGATCGTATGCCAAAGTTACAACCCCGGGAAGTTGATGTACCAATTTACTCAAAACGGGGCCCATTGTTTGGCACTTCATCTCCTAAGGTTAGGTTTTTGGATGTTTAGGGTTTTCCATTGTTTCTCAACAATAAATAGGCCTTTGAGCCTCATTGTAAGACAATTGAAAGGCATGTAGCCGCCACATCTCTTCTCAAAAATAAGATACCATCCCCCGAGCTAGTTTATTTCAATTTATGTTTGTAAGCATATTTCAGTATTTTACATCAATGAAATGAAGTATCATTTTTGTTGCATCTCTATATTTATGGTCATATCTGTAATTTGTTGAGTTCCTGTTTAAATCTGGATCAGTGGTATCAGAGCAGTCTTCTCTTTCTCTGTTTTTTTTTGCATGTCCCCAACGAAGTCGGGATATAAGGAGTTAAGACTTGAACTGGTCGAACCTTTGCAAGACCAGCCTCGCAAATCTCGACAGCCACCCATGGTGGATGAAAAGAAAGATGAGGGGGCAGGAGATCCTATCAAAATCTTGCTCGAAGAGGCCCTCGAGCGACAAAGGAACGCGATGATGGACAACTTTGCCCAGATCCTTCAGCGGCTACCCAGGGGCGACACATCTATTTCCAGCGGCTACTCTGGAAGCGCCACACCCTTTAAGGTACAAGTTAACTTTGACATTCTCATATTTGAGGGTCAAATAGATGCAGACGTTGTAGATAAATGGTTAAATCTACTAGAAGGGTATGTTTTTGTTCATGATTTTTCCGGTCGGGAAAAGATTACTTTCGCTCTTCTCAAAGCCGTCCCCCACATCAAGGACTGGTGGGAAACCTACTGCGAGCAGAAGGATGAAAGTACGACCTCACTGTTTTCAACCGCACCCACTTGGAATTCATTCTGGAATGCCATCAAGGAGCAGTACTGCCCTGTCAGAAGCTATGAGGATAAATACATAAAGTGGACCACACTGCGGCAGGGAAGGGACCAAGACGTGCCAGAGTTTACCAATATTTTTCATACCCTTTGCACAAAGTTGGGTATCAAGAATTCTGAGTTGCATTTGGTACTCAAATACCGCGGCTGCCTACACAGGTACATCCGGGACGAGATGGAATTTCTAGACATCTCCTCGCTCAGCACAGCGTACCGATACGCTGTCAAGATCGAGCAGAAGTTTAAACAGAAAAAGCGAGACTTTGGATCTGCGAATCTGAAGCAAGGGAAAGGTGCCCCCAAACCGCTGAACAAAGGACAAAGCCAAGGCGGGGTGGCCCAGGACAACCTGCCAAAGCCGCAAGCAAAGAACAACACCGCAAAGCCAAAGAAGGACACAGGAAAGTGGTGTGAGTTCCATAAGAGCTCCACTCACAACACAAGTGAGTGTCGGGCCAAGCAGTCACTGGTGGCCGAGCTCAAGTCTTCGAAATCAGATGCATGTTCCGACTCTGAATCAGAACCCGATAAGGGGAATGAAAAAGGGAAGCAGATTATTGATGCGGAGCCCAATGCCACTGTTGCCACCACGAAGATCCAGAAGGAGGAATTCGAAGATCCAGAGGAGGAGGAGCGCCTCTTTCACTCCTAGATGTGGGTAAAGGGTTCCCCGCTACAGTTCATTGTCGATAGCGGGAGCCAAAAGATCCTCATTTCGGCAGAGGTCGTGAAGCGGTTGGGCTTACCAACCACAGCACATCCACAACCGTACACCATCGGGTGGCTTCACCAAGGACGGGATCTTCGCGTGAGCCAGCAATGTCACCTTCCATACAACATCAAGCCCTTCACAGATGAGGTATTGTGTGACGTTGCTCCCCTTGATGTTTGTGATGTATTATTAGGCCAACCATACTTGTGGAAGCGACGAGTCGAGGCCTCGTGTTGTTATTGTTACTTTGGGAAATAAGTTGTTCAAGATACCGGAGGTAGCACCGCCTATGCCATCTCTTTGGTTACTACAAAACAATGCAGTAAGCTCATTTCCAAAATCGGGAAATTTGTTTTCCTGATGATACGCCCTCAAGGAAAGAAGAAGACGGTGGCCATGACCTCCAGACAGGGCCCCTCTGCACAACAACAACAGATGAACAAGGTCGTGGAGGAGTACGAGGACATCTTCACCTCCCCCGCAGGGGTGCCTCTGCACTGCCAGGTCAAGCACTCCATCGATCTGACCCCAGGTGCACCACTGCCCAATGGACCAATCTATCGGTGCTCCGTTCTAGAGAACAACGAAATCAAGAGGCAGATTCAGGAACTACTGCAGAAAGGTCACATCCGACCGAGTTCATCGCCCTGTGGGAGCCCGATCGTGTTGGTACAGAAGAAGGATGGGACTTGGAGACTCTGTATTGACTATCGGGCGCTGAACAAGATCACTGTCCGGAATAGGTACCCGATCCCACGAATTGATGACCTTCTAGACCAACTGAAGGGGGCAAAATATTTCAGCAAGATCAACTTGAAGTCAGGATATCACCAGGTACCAATCGAACCCTCTGATGTGTGGAAGACTGCCTTCAAAGCCAAGGAGGGCCTTTTCAAATGGTTGGTTATGCCTTTCGGGTTGAAAAATGCTCCTACAACCTTCATGACGCTGATGGATGACATCTTGCGGCCATTCACCAACTCATTTGTAGTGGTATACTTGGATGACATCCTGATCTTCAGCGAGAGTTGGGAAGAGCACCTCCATCACATCCGACAAGTTCTCCAAACACTGCGGCAACACAAGCTATGTGCCAATTTGGAGAAATGCACTTTTGGCATGACCCAAGTTCAGTATCTGGGATACATTATTGATGAACGGGAAGTGCATGTGGATCCAGCCAAGATCCAAGTCATTCGGGATTGGACAGCTCCAACCACTCTGACAGAGCTCCACAACTTTCTGGGTCTTGCCAATTTCTACCGCAAGTTCGTGTGGGGAGTCTCTCATATCACTTGGCCCTTGAGTCAAGTCACCAAGGGAGGAGCAAATGAAAAATTCTTTTGGTTTGAATCTCAACAGAAGGCAATCACAAAGTTGAAACATCGCCTCTGCTCGGCACCAATGCTCGCACTACCAAACTTGCAACAGCCATTTGAGGTCGAGACAGATGCCTCTAACTATGCTATCGGGCTAGTCCTTACTCAACACGGGCATCCAGTGGCATATCATAGTGAGACACTTTTAGACACAGTCTGGAAGTATCCCACTTATGACAAAGAGATGTATTCCATTGTGCAGGCTTGCTGACAATGTAAGCATTACATTTTGGGGAAGGAAACGGTCATCCACACAGACCACTGGCCCCTGTAGTTCATACAGAAGCAAGGGAAGTTGCAGAACGATTGCCATCAGAAGTGGTCCACATACCTGCAACAGTTCCATTTGAATATCAAGTATAAGAAGGGTAGCACCAATAATGTTGCAAACTGCCTCAACCGACCATCGATCATGGCGTTAACCACCATGCTCAACTCTTGTGGGCACGAGACTTCTGATTGGCCACTTCTCTACAAAAGTGACCCATAATTCAGCCACACATACCAAACGCTCTTGGAGGGTCAACATGTTCTAGATTTTCACCTCTAGGATGCCCTATTATGCCACCTGGGTCACCTTTGTGTTCCTTCAAGCGAGTGTGCCAAGATGATTTGGGAAACGCACTATAGTCAGGCTGTTGGGCATTTCGGGGTCGAGAAAACGATGGCAGTACTGCAGAAGTATTTTTATTGGTCAAATCTTTGACAAGATGTCGGGAAGTACATCAAATCCTGCACTGCTTGCGCCATTGCCAAACCAACCATCAAGAAGCAAGGCCTCTATACTCCACTGCCTATCCCTAGTCGCCCTTGGGAATCCATCTCCATGGATTACATGTCAGGCCTTCCTTATACTAAACATGGAAACGACTGTGTTTTTCTAGTCGTCAACAGATTCTCGAAGACGGCCATTATGGTGGCCTGCAAGAAGAATATCACAGCAGAAGCCACTGCTAAACTCTTCTTTGAACAAGTGTGGGTACACTTTGGGATCCCACAATCTATCATCTCAGATCAGGACAGCAAGTTCCTCAGTACATTTACTAAGTCCACAGCTTTCCATCCCCAAACTGATGGCCCGACAGACGTACACATTCTGCACATGTACAACTCAAAGCATCCACGCACATGGGATGAGAGCCTCCCCTATGTCCATCACAACTATAACCGGGCTCTCCACAACTCGACTGGCCACAACCCCTTTTAGGTGGGCCTGGGATTCCAGCCACTATGTCCCATTGATGTGGTCATGCCATTTGTAGCTACTCAGGCAGATTCGGCTCATGTCCAGTCCGAATCCATAAGGCAAACAACATCATTGAGCACATCCAACATATCCGCTAGCAGGTACACGACATTCTGGAGAAATCAAATGCCAAGTATAAGCAGCGACATGATCAACATTGGGTGCCACACAAGTTCCAGGTGGGCAACAAAATCTGGTTGCATTTGCAAAAGGAACGCCTTACCGGAGCCTATCGGAAACTCAGACCACTCCGATATGGTCCTTACACCATTACCAAGGCTATGGGAGACAATGCATTTGAGCTCAACATTCCCCCATTCCTTGGCCTGCACCCAGTGTTCAATGTGGACCGCCTTCGACCATACTTCCCACCATTGCTAGACACATCAGACATTGCAAAACAACTCACACCTACAGATTTAAATCCAAATTGCATGGAACAGGCCACAACTGATCAGATCATGGACACGCAGATCAAGAACACCCGACAGCAAAGGATCCAACTATATCGAGTTGTCAAAGCAGGCCAACTCCTTCACCAGGGCAAGTGGCTCACCAGGGACCAAGTTCAGCAGAAGTTTCCTCATCTCATGGAGGAACTCAATGCAATGGGAACCATTACTTCCTAAGGGGGGAGGAATGATCCAAGTGGATATTGGTGGCCACCCACCTATTCCACTTGGACCTCCACCATTGTTTCTTTCAGTTTTTCAGTTTCCTTATTTGTAGCACAATTTACTATTTTTGGCAGTTTTTCGGGTCCTGAACTTTCGGAGCCATTTTGAGGCCCTAAACGATGTTTTTTGGGAAAACTAGGAGCAACATGGGTTCATGGACCCGGTCCTCGGATAAATCTTTCTAACCAGGTATTGTGCGCGTGAAACGGAGATTGTATGCCAAAGTTACGACCTTGGGAAGTTGATGTACCAATTTACCCAAAACGGGGCCCATAGTTTAGTGCTTCATCTCCTAGGGTTAGGTTTTTGGACGTTTAGGGTTTTCCATTGTTTCTCAACAATAAATAGGCCTTCGAGCCTCATTGTAAGACAGTTGAGAGGCATGTAGCCGCCACATCTCTTCTCAAAGATAAGCTACCATCGCCCGAGCTAGTTTATTTCAATTTATGTTTGTAAGCATATTTCAGTATTTTACATCAATGAAATGAAGTATTATTTATGTTGCGTCTTTGCATTTATGGTCATATCTCTAATTTGTGGCGTTCCTGTTTAAATCTGGATCACCCAAGCCTTTTTTTGGAGTAAATTAGCACCAACAAGTGAAGTGTTCAACATTTTGATCCTCCTAGAAGCATCATCAAATGGCACATGTTCCAAAGCACCTAGAACACCCAAGGCGTAGGTTGACTTTAAGCTAGACTTGAGGATTCTTCAGGATGACATCGCTGGACCCAGCATGCCCCCGGGCTGGCCTTGACACAGCTTGATGGGAAGCAGTTGATTTAGATCCCATATGAGGATGTTCTCACATTGAGAGACTTGGGAGGGTTTCTTTCACCTAAGAACCCCCTAACGCTGGAGCAAAAGAGGCCTTGTTGAGAAGTTGGAGAACCATGGAGACCACTTTATGGCACCCAACTAGATCTTGGGACCCCATAGGAGGACTGAGGTGAATTTGAGGGCCAACCCTCAAATCATGGACTTCACATGCATCTCCATCATCTTGGACACCTCAGTACCCTTAAACATGGTTGTTGGAGCACTTACACTGGATGACATTAGCCATAGAGAGCTTACGACTCACGTGTGGGCTAATTAGGGCATATTTTCATAAAGCTAGTGGGTTGGCTTGTAACCCAAGTTCATTTTAGCATCAAACTTGTTTTTAGGGGTTTGTAGGCTAATTAGTAGTCCTAATCCTCATATAAATAGAGGATAGGCTCATTTGTATTGGATCATCATCACTTGTGACTATTTCGGCCCTCTTGGAGAATTTTGGCCTTCTTGAATTCTTGTGGAGATGTGACTCTATGGTGTATTTTGCTATTTGGAGCTATTTATTTGGTCTTGGAGATGTTACTTTGGAGCAATAAAGGATTGTACATGCATTTTATCTTGTAAGTGTTCCTTGACTTTGATAAATTTTTAATCGTGTCTAATGTATGGAATGATTTGTTATCTAGGGTTTCTATTGTGCTAGTAATTGTTGAAGATCAATGTATGGAATCTACATGATGACATTGTATGCATTACTCAGTAGAATATGAAAGGCAATCTCCTTGGGGTTTCTTTAAACTAGCTCTCCCAAGTGACTTTGTTCCCTCACAAAAGTAATAGTTATAGTTTTGAAAGTTAGGGCTTCATTATTCCCTTACTCCTTACCAAGACTTAGCATATTTTTCACTCCCATAGACTCCATCATCCCAAGGACTAGGCACTGGTCTTGTCACTTGATTGATCACCTTCAAAATCAACCATAAATCTGATTTTCTCTCACCTAGTCTCGTTTTCAGCCCCTTAAGATCAAGTCGGTAGCTAGGGCTAGGCACAAAATTCACTAGGGTTGAAGTCGTTTGCTACTGGAGGTATTCAACATTGAGAGGAGTGTTGGTTGCCTCAAAATCAACCCCTTTTAGTGGCTAATCTATACATTTCAAAGAAAAATTTGTTTTCCTTAGGTTAAACTTGCCCTAGAAAAACCCTAGTTCACCCTAGGCTTCAACTTGGGCCTTACTGAAGGTTTCTTGTTCCTTTGGTTGTTGATATTCATTGTTGGGAAACCTTTTTTTGACCTCTTGACTATAGGTTAATCCACTTGACTTGCTATGTCTCAAGGTCATTTGTGCCCTAAATCGGCCTTATTAGAGGATGCAAATTCCCCTATTACACTCACTAAAAAATTTTCTTAGAAAGAGTTGTCCTCCATAAGTCTTCCTCGTCATGTTGATCCTTGAACTGGATATATCGCTAGGTGACCTATCTAAAGGGAACCCTCCCTAGTGGCGAAATTCCATAAAGAGCAAGAGGTAGTGGTTGTGGTGACAGTTTGCAACACCTCATTGTTGTCCCTTGGTCTAGTTTTTGCCTTGTAGGTCACCCCTTACAATACCTGCTAGATTTTGAGGCAATAGGGAAAATAAAATTAGATTAAAGAAAGTAGGCTTTTGGGCAAGAGAATACAATTATTAATTAATACTAGTTTTAGAACAAGGATATAATTTATTAATTAGTAAATGGCACTAAGATTTGGCAAATATCTTCATTAGTAAGTATATTGTTTGTTATGAATAAATATATAGGAA
Source organism: Pinus tabuliformis (assembly GCA_031772625.1). Taxonomy (NCBI): domain Eukaryota; kingdom Viridiplantae; phylum Streptophyta; class Pinopsida; order Pinales; family Pinaceae; genus Pinus; species Pinus tabuliformis. Next base: position 377,947,654 of record CM062807.1, read on the forward strand.
ATAATGTAAATGATAATAATCATAAATAATGATTAGTTAATTCGTAATTAGGTTGAAGAGTCATGTCTTCTTATTCACTCATTTTAATATATAATATTTGTATCCTCAATGGATATCTTCATATTCCAAGTCTTCTGGAGTAATTAATCTAAAGAAGGAACTTTGTTCGCTTCATTTGGTATCAGAGCAGTCAATCCTCTGGCCACTCCACTACTGTACAGAGCCATGTTCTCCGATCCAGGTCTTTAGCCGTTGAAATTCACCAACTTTGTTTCCGTTGAAGCATTTCGCTACAAGATTTTGGAGGTTCTCCATTTTCGCTATCAGGCCCTTGGCCGTTTAAAGAAAAAAAATATTTCCAATAAAAGAAAATATACATACACATACAAAGTCGTAAGCAAAAAGAAAAGGGGATTGTCGACTAAAGGTCACACGCTACACACAGTAGTCACTGCAGCATTTTCCATCACAAGCCCCATCGTTCTTCTCTGCCCGACTGCCACCAACGTTATCCCAACCTCGTTTCTCAGCCAACCGACACTGCTAAGCCAACCACATCCTCCCTGGACCCGTTCGGCCAGGAACTTGATGAATTTAGACAGTCGATTCACTTTTTCATTGACCATTGCAGGATCAACCGTCCCCTACCCATCGTTATAGCTGCCAATTCGTCTGGCAGTTTCCTTGCTTCCTTTATCCAGCTGCCACTGCTTACATCTGCGAGTTTTCCAACATACTGTTGTCACCCAAAACACTCACTACCATCCACTTTTTGTCCACCCTTCCACCTTTCTCTCGCTTCTTTCTGCCAGTCAACCATTGTATTTCCTGCCATCGACATATTCTCCAGCCACTTCTGTTGGAGTCACCACCACAACCACTAGCCACCTCTTGATGGGTCGTTACCAAGTTTGTTCTTTTCTTTGTTGTTGATGCCAATCCTGTCAGCCGTTACCTCCATAGCCGATATCTCCACACACTTGCCCCCCAAACTCTAGTAGAAATTGTCGCCATAATAACCTTTACTTCCCTATAACGTGTGACCCTGGAACTGCAACACCATTTTCTGCACAAATTCGTCTGTATAGAATTGTGAAATTTATGTCAATGAAATCAGTGGTATAGGCTCGTGAAATCCGTTCAGAGTTGTGTCTGCCCTTGGCTCATAAGTAGGGCGAACAAATTAACAAAATACATCAACAAGCTAACAATTTTACAACCTTTGTGTTAGTTTCTAGCACGAGTTTCTCCGTACAACCTATACACTGTAAATATTAATTAAAAATAATAAAAATAAAAACTCCCATCTAAAGGGTCGCACCTATGCAACATAGTCAAAATCCAAATTTATTAATAAGTAGTTGAGTTATATGGTGAACATATTGTCAAAAAAAAATGGAATTATAGAAATATTAAAGGGCTCAGTGTCTAAAATCAAATAAAAATATCCCATGCCCATTTAAAGAAAAAGAATTAGTAAAGATATATTACTCAGCTTTGAAGAAGGAATAAGGATTACTTAAAAATATATATATATATATATATATTATTACAAGAATTAAAAGGTCACTTTAAACCCTTTGATCAAAGTATCATTTGACGAAAAATAAAGTCAATCACTGAAGGAGAAAAAAAATTTAAAAAAAGAGAAGTAAAAGGATGATTTCCACAAAGAATAGTGGTTTCTTTTCAATATGTCCTTTTTGTTCAGAAGGATACCCTAATTGTCAAGAATCATTCAAATATCAAAACATTTTTTGCATAAAATGTTACAAAACTTTTACCTTAGTCGAGTTTCTAAGTGATGCACAAAAACAATCAATTACAAGAGATATAGGACAATTAATGGCAATATATAAGCGACAAAATGCTGATTTTAATAAGGAAATGAAGAAAACAGAATCCACATTGCAAGTTAAAAGCCCATCATCACTCCTACAAAACGATGTAATCCAGTGTACCAAGAAATTGCAGCTAGAAGATCAAGAGAAAGGAAAAATAGCCAAACTTTGACAAAACAAGAAAGCATTACAACAGGAACATAAAAATCTTGTGGATATGCATTACAAGGAAGTAATGGAAAAGGATGAAAAAATCTCTTGCCTCAAGGACCACGTCGAAAAATTACTTGCACAAGTGAAGAAGACTAAGGTCACAAAGAAAGAACTCAAGAAGCACTTATCAGAACAAGAAGAGGAAACTTTATGTTTAAATAACCTTAATAAAAATTTATTAGAACAAATCAGAGATCTAAAAAATGAAAAACTTAAAAGTCAAAACAGTGAAAATAAGGTTGATGAATCAGAAACCAAAGAGGTTTTACGTCTAAGGAATCATAACCAAAACCTCCTTACACAAATAAAGAAGCTTAAATGTGATAAGACGTCACTTAAAGACAAGTTAGAGCAACTTACTCAAGAAGTATCGAAGTCTCCAGACGTAACAGTCCAGGTTGAAGATAAGGAAATTAATACCGAACCAATCAATAGCAAAACTCAAGAAGAGGATCAATTAGTGGAAGGAAAAACACATTCACATGTTACAATCCAGATGATGAAAATTCCAAACGAAGATTATGTACCTAACTCAAAAACCGTAGTACCAGAAGGAAATCAAAAAATTCCCACACACCTAATAAGGGAAAGTCAAACCAAAAAAGTTCCCTATCGACATCCAAATCATGAGAGTAGACAACTCAACCAAACTACGTATCAGGACCATTCAGAACAGAAACAACAAACTGATGTTCGAGAGAATAGCGATGTATCCTCAATCTAGTCCTATGATGACAAGTCGTTACAAAATTCCAGTGATCATAATATTCCACAGAAGCTTAATCTAGGATGGTTTGATCCCTTCTCAGTGTGATAGTTTTGTTTGTCACTTAGAAGATCATATCAACTTGTATCGACGAAGATGATTGTTCTGAGACGAGAAGACATTCGAAACCGAAAAAGAGATCAAGCCTTTTTCATCGACAAGCTTTGAGGACAAAGCTTTTTGAGGAGGAAGGCAATGTTATGAATAAATATATAGGAAATAATGTAAATGATAATAATCATAAATAATGATTAGTTAATTAGTAATTAGGTTGAAGAGTCATGTCTAAATGAGACATGACTCTCCATGAAGAGACACCTGCTTGGTATATAAGCAATCCTCTCGCTCTCATTGTATCATCATTCTTATTCACTCATTTTAATATATAATATTTGTATCCTCAATGGATATCTTCATATTCCAAGTCTTCTGGAGTAATTAATCTAAAGAAGGAACTTTGTTCGTTTCATTGTGTGTGTAAGAAATAGGGCTTTTAGTTAGGCTTAAAGATTGAGTGAAAGATTGGCTTTTTCCTCTGTTAGAGAACAAAGACAATCTCAGAGTATATTCTTTGTATTTTGTTTCAACATCTAAATTTTAATGAATAAAATTTGGTCCCTTCCTCCCTTTCCCCTTCCCTTGGTCTCTATTTCTGAACCTATTATGGTGGCCATTACAAATATTTTGGTATCAAGGTTGTAGTATTTCTCTTCCATTGCATCTGTATTATAGATCAGTCTTCCTAACACCCTGCAATCACAATTTCATATACATATACACTTAGAGAAAAACATAACGGTTAGCATGCAATGCAACGTACTGAAACTATGGGGGGTGATTGGTTTTCATCCATCATAAAGGGAACTGTTACCACTCAAACTAGCATTCTCATTAAGGTCCTTATGAGACCCTAAGGCGGCACCACACAAGACAAGTTCCCACTGTTACCATGGCACAATTCCCCACTCTTTAAGCCAACTCCTACAAAACCAAGGGAAGCTTTCCTACACTAAAAGATCCTCCACACAGGTTAGTAGACTAGTGTCTTGTAATACCTCTTGGATGATGGGGTCTAGGAGTTAATTTGAATTCCTCGCAAATTTGAAAATGAAATTCTTTTGCTAAAAATACAAACCAGCAAGTGAAAGACACTTTAACTATGAGAAATAAACCTTGAAATGGAACAATAATTGAGTGTTGAGAGCCCTTATCAAGCTTGAGATGACATATCTTATTGATGACATTAGTATACAGATGAAAGTGAACAATTAGCTTGATTTTCTGGTGCTTCAGACCTGCAAAATTGCAGAAAAATGCAGAAACCAACAAGCTAGATTTGCATTTGGGGCCATCCACAAGCCTACAAATACTTAAATAAAGTGTGATTATTAGGCGGAAGTGTTAGTGTTCTGAAATATGAACAAAATAAGCAGCCAACACTTGAAAATAATGAGTAGTTTGGGAGATATTCAAATCTGGAAAATACTACTCAAAATGAGGGGTCAAATCCCCACTAGCGTCAAAACCCTTTTCTTATTGCAGATTTTTGTTTCCAGCAAGCTGGAATTTGATTTTTTACTTCTAAAAATGTTCAAATGGGGATTGGAAATGAAGAAAATGAAAGGGGATGATGGAATATACCTTTAAGCTCAAAAACTCAATGAAAGAGCTTCACTTACCATATGAATTTGCTATTGTAAATCGAGATTACAGACTTGCAAAACCTTTGTATGGCCACTTGAATTGCTTATAATCAGCCTTTCCAACACAATTCAAACAACTATACCTTCCTTGGGCCGATAAGATAAAACCTTAATAGCAAACCCAAATGAGAAAACTAGCTGAAAAATATGGGTTTAGGCTCAAGCTAGTGAAATACTTTTAGCATTTTGTATCTTTTGATTTTTTAGTTTTTAAATTTATAATAGACACAAATTTAGAGAATTTTTTTCTGAATTTTTTTAAATAAACGGAGATGAAGGTGAGGATTACCTTTGTCATGGCAATTACCTCTTCTGGTGTTGGATTGTGATCACAACCCTCTCTAAATCAACCTCTTATTTTGAACAATAAAAGTGAGTTTGGAGTCTTGGACTAGTCACCCTCACTTATGTCTAAGACAATTTACTGGTACCAAATTCAACTAGGAGTGATTTCCTCCTGGAATACATTCAGTCAATGGATCAGCTATGGATTTAGGAGAAATCTTGTCCTTTAAGGAGAAAACCCCGACAAGGGCTAGTCCAAAAATCAAATTTTGCTAACCCTAGTCCAACAAAGAGAAAGTGAGGCCTAGTGTCCTAACCATTTCCTTCCACATTACTATGTAGCCCCTCACTAGATCAATTCACTAACTTTGTGTAACTTGGAAAAATCCTCCAAAATATCTTATCAAAGTACAATAGCCAATAAGAAAGAGAATAGAAAAAACAATCCACAAGACAGGTTGTTGCACCAAATGAAGTTCTTATTATGGCATAATGATCTCACATTTTCACAACACACAAATGAGGTGAGGGACTAGCCTTATATAATTTTCTTTATAATGGTTAGTTTGAAACCCTCCCTCAAAATAATGAGAAGACTTCTCATCCACAACCTGGAGACTAATCCTTACAATGACAAAATATTTGTTTACAAGTGAATCTTCCCACAAAAGACGGTTGATTTGATTACAAAGGCCAAATGGCTAGCTCTAGAGGCTCAACTTTCTTTGGTGAAGGTTTGACTTGCTTTAATTTGACTTTAAATGAAGCTGATTTGAGTGAATTAGGCTTGAGTTTACTTGAAGCAACCTTCCAATAGCTAGATAAGGTCCAACAACTTGCTTTACTTTCCTTAGAGCCCTCAATGTCTTGCTTTTTTATGCCCAACATCTCTATTGGAGAAGTTGACTTGGTCCATTTACTTGATTAAGATGCTTTTTCCTTTTTCTTTAATGAATTGCCTTTTACTTTGAGTGAATTTGACCTTTCCCATCCTTGACTTGATCCAAAATTCACTTTAGCTTGCTTGAAAGGGTCTCCTAGTGCTCACACATGTTGTCATCTCCAACGCCTTGCTTGCTTTGACAATTTCAGCACATGGGTTGTCTTGAGAAAAAATTGCAAATGACCTTTGATACATTGCGTGCCTCATTTGACCAAGATTTGGCACCTTTTTGCCTCAAAAGAGTCCACAAGTGCCAAAAGGAGGATGGCCCTCTTTGATTGAGAATATTTCCCTAAGTCTTTGACATTTTCCAAAAAATTCAGGAGGCATGGCAAGTATAAATTACGTTGAGGAATCTAAGCCTTTGTTGACTTTCGACCCTCAAGACCCTATGCATTGGGATTAGTAAACTGCTTTGAGAACTATGAAATGTTTGAAAATGTGAGATTTCCATGTTAAAGAATTGAGACATGAATAATGGGCCATGGCCAAAGAATGCATACATACTCAATAAAACAACCATGCAAGAAAGACATAGGTGTGCACAGAACATGGGCTAGACTGGCCCTATAATGTGCGATCACCCCTATAAAACCAATGGTTGCTCTAAACCATGAGTCCCAAAAGAATCAAGATTCACCCCAAGTCCTTGTTGCCTCAAAATCTAGCAAGCCTTGTTAAAGGCCTCACAAGGCGAGAACTAGGCTACGACATAACAATGAGGTCGCTTCCACTGTCACCTTAGCACTCCACCTCCTACTCTTATGTGGAATTTCACCACATGGGAGGCTTCCCAATATATATCACCTAAAGGTATTCTAAGTCAATTGGATCAAGGTGATGTAGGAGAGGCTTCATCAAGGTACTTCTCACTTGGATTAGGGCACAATTCTTTATGTAAAGGAACAATGTACCAATGAAGAAGCCTAGAGAATAGCACTTGAAGCCTAGGGTTTCAAGATATGATTCAACAATGATGCATCTAGGCATACAAGCACAAGGAAAAGGTTTGTTTGAAGGATATGATCAACAATATGGAATGACAAACCTTCAATAAGCCCTAAGTTGAAGCCTTTTTATTGAACTAGGGTTTCAAGGGGCACTAAATTGTCTAGGGTTGATGACGTCAACACTAATAAGGAAATCCCCACCAAGGAAGAGGCTATATATTGAGTTAACAAGATCAAAAAAGGAGGAAATATGCCAAATTAGCACCAAGGTCGTCTTGAGGGAAGCCCTAGTTGAATTCAGCCCTTGCCCTAGCCTTAGCAACTAGCCTTGAAGGGTTGAAAAGATAAAAGAGAGAGGACAGGTAAATTTTTCAAGGTTTTGATCATCAAGAGGGATCCCAGTGCCTTTTCCTTACTTGGGTGATGGAGATATCGAATCCTTAAAGGGAGTAAGGGGGAAAACCCTATTTTTCAGTTTCTAACCCTAGTTATCTTTACGAGGGGAGAAATTAACTAGAAAAAGGCTCACTAAGAGGCTTTCTAGGGAGTTCAAGCATAATAGGTTTTAACATGCAATAATTAATAATTTCCAATAAACATTTGCATTTAGACAAGGAACAATATAGAAACCCTAGCGATATTCCATTATATGTAAAACCATAAAAGATATGCAATAAAATATTCACAATTTATCCAAGAGCATGCCTTCTTTCAATCCCAAAAAGATGTTTGCACAACAAAAACTAGTCTTCAATAGCCAAAATCCAAATAAGATTACATCTTCTCAAGCAACGAAGTACAAGGCTAAGTCGAGCTCTTCTAGAGAGGTCGAAATCCACAGGTGTGATGATGAGAAATGAAAAGAAGTGATCATCCTTTTATAGGAGGTCTATCATCTCTAATAATCCACTAAAAACCCCTAAAACAAGTTTAACCTTGAGTGGACACAAAGTAAAATGGGTTACAAGCCAATCCACTAGCTCAACAAATAAAATATGCCAATAAATTCCCACACCTGTGAGTTGTAAGCCCCTAGTGTGTTGAAGAACGTAACTAGTGTCGGTCTTCATAATTGAATTTGAGTCATGATGTAATTTATTTATCAAAAGAAGAAATTTTTATTATTTAAGAAATTGACTGATTAAAGCACGAATTTCATGCTTGGGTCAATGGTCAATAGGTCAAAGCAACCATTGAGTGCTCTAGGATCTTTGTTAAGTCAAAGTCAAAGAAAGAAATTTATTTTATCTTTCCGAACCCTCCTCCATCAAGTCACCTTGCAAATCGACCTTAAAATTGATCTTCTACAAGTCGGCTTCTACCATTACTTATGTCAACTCAATTATAGGCAGGAACAACTATATATACCCAAGTGACCTCGACCCTACAAGTGCATAGAACAAAGTTGGGATAGGGATTACAAGTCTGAAGTTTCAAGGGTAATCACAAATCCAAAGTTTCAAGGGTAACCACAGGTCCAAATTTTCAGGAGGTAATCACAAGATCGAAGTTTCAGGAGGTAGCCACAAATCCGAAGTTTCAGGAGGTAACTACAGGACCGAAGTATGATTTCAGGAGGTGACTACAAAATGAAGTATAAGGTACAGAATAAAAGCACAAGACTACGGGACCGAAACTCCATATGATCACAGAATTGTACCTTCATGAGACTATAGGACTGAAGGATAAGATAGATCAAGGTTTCATATTATTGTAGAACCAAAAGGAAGCTACACATGTACACTTCATGATGAACTACTTGAACTAGCTGATGTGATTGTTTTTTAGCAAGATTAACTTGATGGATGGAGAGAGATTTAGGTCAAGGATCCAGGATGGTCTCAATTCAATTTTGATTCTTCTAAGGAAGAGTTTGACTGGGTTTTCCCCTCTTTAGGGATTTTTCCCTAGCTGAGTGCCTACATCTTGTGTCCCTGGTTGTGATCTTCATTGTTTGGCATTTATCTTGATGAAAGAAACATAATAATTGAAAGAAGAACTAATAAGAAGAAAAGAACTATCACAAGAAAATGTCAAAGTCTAAGAGAAATCTACTTTAAGATTCTAATCTATAAGATGCCCTTGATTTCTCAACATGGTATCAGAGCTTGGTTTACTTGCATAAGGGCAGAAAGAAGGTCACAGAAGGCTTCAAGACAGGAAACATAAGTGAGTTATAGAGGACCAAACTCCTACAGGAAAGAAGAATGAATTATGGGCAAGTAACTTGGCCACAGGCCTGAAATAGGAGGATCATCCATAAGACATATTGTGATCTACAATTTCGATAAGAAGAGTAGTTCGTGGATAATACATAAAGCAGAACAAAATTGAAGATTCTTATGACTACAGGACCGAAACAACACTTGGCTACAAGAACGAAACTCTTCTTGAATATAGGACCAAAGATATCCATGATTATAGGATCAAAATTCTTCATGAATGCAGAAAGAAGAAAACACATAAGTATAAGGGAAGTCGGGTGACTTAATGAACTATTTGGAAAGAAGTTATAATCCTAATCTCCAACGAAGAATCTAGCAACATAGAGTCATTCTTAACAATCTTTGGAAAACCTTATTACAAATTACAATCACCTCAAAACTAGTGAGGTCGAGATCACTGTAGCAGCTTATCGATTATTATAGTTTAAGAATCAAAGGAGACAAAAATCATGTTAAAAGGTTCTTTGTGGAGCAGAAAAGAAATTGTTCCTCTTCAGTTTGTGAAATAAATCCTGAAGTCCTCATCCAAATACAAGTAAGTACTAACATTGCTCCTCATGTTAACTAACAATCTATCTTTAGTTTGCAAGAAAAAGGGAAACAAGCTTAATGGACTATCAAGCATAAAAGACAAAGGTATGTAAGGTTTGAGGTATGTATGACATAATTATTTGTCTAAGTTTTAAAGTTGAGTTACTTCTAGGATTTGCGAAGTTTTCTTTGTGACAAAATTAGAACATATGAAAAACATTCTACTCTTGTTTCTAACTCATAATATCTAGGGCTTGAAGATATATGACAATTCATTATGAAAAATAAATTTGAATGATGTTTAGACTTTGACTCAATAGCTAATTAAGGGTTAGTACTCAAAATCTCTTGAAACTCATTCAAAGTAACAGAAACCCTAGATAGTCATTATATACTTGTATATTTCGGTTGTGCTCGTTAATAAACATTGTAGGTATAAATCAAGTTGGTTCTTTGGACTCATAAAGGAATAAACCATGAAGACATTGTCATAATTCAGAGGGAGCATTTCAATAAAGAAAACCCTATCATGTTTGTAAAAGAAGCAACTTCAAGTACGTTTAAAGAACACATGATTTGTAGTTAATCCTTAAATGGGTACAATCATTTTGAAATTTGCTTGGATCACTAACTCTCTTATGACTAGAACTTTGAATCATAAAGATTCTTGTTAGGGTGATTAATCATTTGATTGAATCTACCCTTGTTAACCATTTTGATCATTCTTATGAAACCCTAACGTTTAGGGTTCACTATAAAAACCCTAGCCTCTTGATGCTAAGGGTATGTTAATAAAACCCTAATCTACTTAGAGTTTGTACAATGAAATTCTATCTTTGCTTAGGATATGTTAACAATAATGTTGAAACCCTAGTCCTCTTAGGGTTTGTTGACACCTAATCTTCATGATTGGGGGAATTTTGTGTAAATAAATAAATTAGGAATGTGAACAGTCATCGAGAGATGAACTGAACAATCACTCCTATTGTATATAACAATGACCTACCTATGGAATAATAAATGAATCAGTTGTTTGTTTTGTGGAGTTACTGCCTGGCCTGACATGGTATCAGAGCCAGCTCTTTTTAGCCTTTGTGTCCCTTGTAACTCCCTGTCTGCTCTCCATATAGCTGAGCAGGTTCTTCATAAAATTAGCTGCCCCACTGTCTGACTGTTCAGCTCTCTGTTTGATTCATAAACGTTTCTGACATGGTAGCTGCGCCTGACATGGTATCATTGCATACTATGACTGTGCGGATGACTGATTCATAAACGTTTCTGCCATGGACGCAGGCTTTGCCAGAGAATTGCAGTCTACGAGCCCTTTCTAGATTCCAATCTCTGCGTAGTCTATTCGTCTCTCTCATTCTGTTGTTTGATATGATTATGAGGCTTTGAAGTCTATCGCATACAAACGAACTGTTGTCTTCTTCCCGATTCAGATTACAAAAGTTCTGAGTTTCCATATTTTCGTTTCTCCTTTGAAAATCCTCTGAGAGCGAGACTGTAACAGAATTATTAAACGCAGGAATTTTTAAAGTGTTTGAGTTCGTATTTCTCTGGACTGACATGGTATACGAGTGGTATACGTTTGCATAACGTTTGGTAACGCTGTCCATAACGTTTGGTATTGAACCGCTTGTCCATAACGTTTGGTATCGCTGTATATGCCGTGTTGTTGTTTGACACAGCGTTTGAGTTTTGAATATTGAATGCGTTTGAATTATTGGACGTTGTTTGAATATTAACGCTGTCCCATTGAACTGTGTTGAATGGTTCTAACGCTGTCCAGTTTTCCTGTTTTAACGCTATATGGTATTGAACTGTGCGGTTGAAATGGTATTTGAAACCCTGACATGGTATTTGAACTGCGGCTTTATTGAGTGATATACACCGCTTATGAACTGCATTTGAATCCGTTGAATGGTCCAGCGAATGGTCTAGCGTATATATATTGAATGGTTTCCATTTGAATCCTTTGTTGACTTTATATGTGCGTGGAGCTCTTGTTTAAAAGAAAAAAAGGGAGGTGATATGGAAATATTATATGAGGATGTTTTTATAAACATTGGAGGGATTTGAAGAAAACATAGTGCATAAAGTATTTGAAATCTTTTTGCCCTTTTGAGTACAATTTCACTGTATATCAGCAGAAGTATTTTTTCTATCAGCAGAAGTATTTTTTTTTACAGAATGCATTCAATCATCTCTATGGTAGGAATAGTTCTCACTGGCAAGGAGAACTATCCTGAATGGTCCCGGATGATAAAACACACCCTCATCTTCAATGAGTTGTGGAAAGGAGTGTGTGTCGGAGAAGGAGACAATGACCCTGTACAGCCTACCTCAGACAAAGAGCTCGTCATTTGGGAAAACAAGAACAGCAAAGCCTATGCATTAATCGCAGCATCTGTAAATGAAGAGGTGAGTCGTCATATTTCATCATATTCAACTGCCTTTGAAGCCTTACAAAAGCTGAAAGAACTCTATGACTCACATTCTACACTTGAAGTTGTTCAGCTCATGATTAAACTCTTCACTCTTGAACTGAAAAATAATGATCCTCTTGCTCTTGCATCTGAAGTAAAGTCTATAATGCATGATATCAAATCCACTAAGGTTGAGCTGGATATCCCTCTTATTGCTTTTCTCAAGGCACTCTATCCTACTTACTCCAATTATCTTGAGTCTTTACAAGCAAATGGAAATCTTAAAGATATAACCTTTGACTCTCTTGTGAAAAAGTTTGCTGAAAGAGAGAAAGCCTTTGGAAAGAAGACAACCCCTGAATCTTCTGAAGAGACTGTGTGCCTTGCTCATAAAGAAAAGCATCCTGCTCAAGATTCTACAAGAGGAAGAGGTGGACGAAGAGGAAGAGGAAGATATTTCAGAGGCAGGGGGGCAGACATTCTCAAGGAGAAAAGGCAGACTTACACTGCATTCGCTGCAAAAGAAATGGATCACATGATGCCTCTACATGCAAGCTACCATGGGACAAAATTGAGCAGAAAAGAAACCAACAGAAAGATAAAATTGATGATACAGACAAAAGTAAAGCACCTGAATCCGCTCACTATATTGAGGCACAATGTAACATTGGAGTAAATGAAGATTTGTTTAATGCTTCACTTGCTTCTTCGAAAAATGATTGGTTGCTTGATTCAGGAGCAACCTATCACATGACTCATAGAAAAGATTTTTTTGAAGATTTCACTGATAATGTTGATGGAGCAGTATACTTTGCAGATCAGTCAAAAATCAAGCCATCAGGGCTTGGCACAATCAGGCTTAAACTGCCTGGTCTTCCAGACTTTCTTCTGGATCATGTTCTATATCTCCCACAGCTCAAGAGAAACTTGTTGTCCTTGGTCCACATCTGCCAGCAAGGTCACTCCATTCATATGTTTGATGGCAAGCTTGAGGTAAGAAAAGCTTTTGACCACTCACTTGTCATGAGGGGAATAGAAGAAGAAAGGCTTCTCAAACTGCAAGGAACCTCTGCTCATGCACAACATTTCTCATATATTTCTCATCATGAAGAAGGTACACTTCCATCAAGTTTATTATGGCATGCTAGATTTGGACATTTAAACTATGACAGTCTCCGCTTATTGAAGAAAAATGGTGTTGCTGGTTTGCCTACAATTCCTAGGAAACATAAGCAATGTGATGCTTGCATTCTAGGAAAGCATAGCAAATAGTCTTTTCATGATTCACATTCAAGAGCACATAGGAAGCTTGAACTCATTCATTCAGATTTATGTGGTCCAATGCCTGTTCCTTCTGCAAATGGAAATAAATATATCATGACATTTATTGATGATTACACCAGAATGTGTTGGGTTTATTTATTGAAGAACAAATCTGATGTCTTTCAAACATTCAAGAATTTTCATAAATGGATTGAAAATGATGCACAATCTCATATTGGGTCTATTCGCACTGATAATGGAAAAGAATATACATCAAATGAATTTGAAAACTATCTTCGCCAACATGGAATCAAACATCAAACAATTGTGCCTTATAATCCCCAACAGAATGGTGTAGCTGAAAGAATGAATAGAATAATCTTGAATATGGTACGATCCATGCTTTTCTTCAAAAATGTAAAGATAATGTTTTGGGCTGATGCTGTTCTATGTGCTGCATATATAAAGAATAGATGTCCATCTAATGCTATAAGAAACAAGACTCCTTATGAATTATGGTATGGACATGTTCCTTCGGTAAAACATCTCAGGATCTTTGGTTCCACCTGTTATGCTTTGATACCAAAGGTACATAGAAACAAACTTGGTGCTAGAAGTCGTAAGTGTATCTTCCTGGGGTATTCAACAACCTCCAAAGCATACCGCCTCTATGATGAAGTAAATAAAAAGTTTGTTGTATCTAGAGATGTAATTTTTCTTGAATCATCCAAATCTGACAATGTTGTTGAGCGGCAACTTGATCGCTTGGATAGATTCACAAAAACGAAATCATTTCAAGAATTTGATAATCAGATTCCACATCTTGAAGGGGGGATTCCTATACTAGATCAACATGTGGAATCTTCTTCTGAAGAACACTCTCCCCCGACTGAAACTCCAACAACGGATGATGCTTTAAGTGATGTAATTGATAGAATTGGGAGACTCAATCTTGATTCAGTCCCAACTCAATCAACAGAGCAGCCTGGACCATCTCAGAAAGGTCCCCCAAAGTGGCTGACAAAGACACTTGAAAGTGTTCATCCTGATGAAATTGGAAAAACATGAACCAGAAATTCAAACCGACAAAATGGAGGTGATGTAGATGACTCTAATTCACCTGTTGATATGGATGTTTCTTATGATTGTGAATTGAACTTGTCTACAGATTTTGAACCAATTTCCTTTAAAGAAGCTGCTTCTCATGATGAATGGAAAGAAGCGATGCAAAAGGAGTATGATGCCCTCATAAAGAACGGCACTTGGAAGCTGGTTGATCCTCCATTTGGAACCAAACCAATTGGCTGCAAGTGGGTCTACAAGAACAAGTACAAAGCTGATGGCTCACTTGACAAGCACAAAGCTAGGCTTGTGGCAAAAGGTTTTGCACAGAAGGAAGGGGTCGATTATGAGGAAACTTTTGCCCCCACAGCAAAATGGGCCACCATCCGGACACTCTTTGCACTAGCAGCTCAGAACGGTTGGAAAGTCCATCAAATGGATGTAAAAACTGCCTTCTTGAATGGAGATCTAAAAGAGAATGTTTTTATGTCCCAACCTGAAGGATTTGCTGTGAAAGGACATGAACATAAAGTATGCAAACTTGTGAAGTCCTTGTATGGCCTCAAACAAGCACCACGAGCCTGGTATGAAAAACTAACTGAGCATCTTCTGAAACTCAACTTCAATCATTTTGATCTTGATGATGCAACTTTATTTGTCAAGAAAGTTGGCAAAACAGTTGTATATCTTGTGGTATATGTAGATGATCTTTTAATGACAGGGAACAATGAAAGCTACATTGCATCCATAAAAAAGGAATTGGGGAAAAGTTTTGAAATGACTGATTTGGGCTATGTTCATTACTATCTTGGCATTGAAGTAACCCAACATCCAAAGTCCATATTTCTTTCTCAAAAGAAATACATTGGAGATTTGTTGAACAGGTTTGGCATGACAAAGTGCAATCCTCTTACTACTCCAATGGAACAAAACTTAAAGCTCACATCTATTGAAGGAAAGGAATTTGAGGATGCAACAAAGTATAGACAGCTTGTAGGAAGTCTCATCTACCTCACTACTACCAGACCAGACATTTCATTTGCTGTTGGAATCCTCTCTAGGTTTATGCAAAAGCCTTGTGAGGGACATTGGTCTGCTGCAAAAAAATTTCTAAGGTACTTGAAGGGAACTCAAGACCTTGGAATCAAGTATACACAAGTGGACGACTTCAGCTTGATTGGATACTCTGATTCAGACTTCGATGGAGACAAAGAAACTGGGTATCTACTTCAGGATATGCTATGAGTCTTGGATCAGGAGCTGTCTCCTGGAGATCACGCAAACAATCAGTTCCAGCAAATTCCACAACAGAAGCAGAATACGTGGCAGCAGCTGAAGCAACGAAAGAAATTGTGTGGCTCAGGAAAATTCTTGAAGATTTGCAGGTAAAACAAGTACAATCAACTCCACTCATGATTGACAACACCTCTGCAATAAAGTTGGCCAAGAACCCAAAGTTCCATGATCGAACAAAGCATATCAATACTAAATATCATCTGATTCGACATCATGTTGAGGCCAAAACAATCCATCTCCGTCATTGTTCCACAAATGAGCAAATTGCAGACATCTTCACCAAAGCACTTGGAAGGGAAAAGCTTGAACGATTCAGAATGATGCTTGGACTCACCAACATCCCTTCAGATTAAGGGGGGGAATGTTGACACCTAATCTTCATGATTGGGGGAATTTTGTGTAAATAAATAAATTAGGAATGTGAACAGTCATCGGGAGATGAACTAAACAATCACTCCTATTGTATATAACAATGACCTACCTATGGAATAATAAATGAATCAGTTGTTTGTTTTGTGGAGTTACTGCCTGGCCTGACAGGGTTGTCAATAGAGAACCAATGATGAAAGTCTATTCTTGTGATAATTAGGGTTTTGGTATTGTTATGGCAAAATCCTAGTCTTTTAGGGTTTGTTGTTATTGTCCTAGTTATAAAACCAAAGCCCTAGATCTTTAAAGGTTCGTTAAGTTAGGGTTTGTTGCTAATGGGTCGAAACCCTAGATTTTTTGGGTTTGGTAAATTAGGGTTTATAAGCAACCTTATAACAACAAATGTAAAGTCCTAGGAATAAAACCTTAGGTGTGTATCCTTCCGCATAATCGAAACCCTAGCTTGATTGAAATTGTTGGATATCTAACTTTGATGTATTGATCTAGGGTTTACCGAAGTAAGTAGCAATATAAGTTACTAGTATATGATGATGAAACCCTAGATATGCATATGCTAGTATGTTAACTTCATTATTGATGTATCTAGGATATATAACAAAAACCCTAGTAGAGTTTGTTACGAAGTCCTGAATGCATATTGTCGAAACCCTAGATGTATGATTAATTGCTAAATTGATCTAGTTGCTAATTAGGCTTTATGTTTTGAAGATGGCGTCTAGGGTTTATAACAAAGCCCTAGCAAGTTATTAAAGTCTAGTATGTAAAAAGATGTGTCTTTGTTGATTGTAAACCTAACTAGGTTTAGATGTTTAATGTTTAAAAGTCTAGATGCTTCCATTATAGTAACATGATTTTGATATAGTTAACTTCATGCTTTTGTATGTTTGTATTTGGTTGCACTTTCTATTAAAGTTTTGCAGGTACATAATCTTCAAGATAATGAAGATGTTTGTATGATAATAATAAGCATGATTAAGGAAGTTATATGAATGATGATGATCAAGATGACCTTGATGCCGTGAAAGGTTCTTTGATGTTATAGAAGAAGGAAGTGGTTGATCTCCCTAAGTTGAGAGGGAGCCTGGATAGAAGAAAGGTTATATCTCCCTTGTTGAGAGGGAGGGCATATTGTGACAATCATAATCCTGAAGTAAGAATGAAACTACAAATGTTCGTGAAAAGGACTTGAGAAGTACTGAGACTGTAGTTGGTGCTGCTAAAAAAGTAAAAGAAGAAGAAAACTTCCAACAAGTTATAGTTGGATAACTTGTAAGACGATATAAGCAACATTAGAATGATTGACAACCCCGATGGTTTGTGTTTAGTTGTATATATATTTGAAAATTTATTACTGATTGGGATTGTGTTTGTATAGGTAAATCTCTCCATATGAAGGTTGAACACTTTAGAAGCATGCTTGGACAAATGGATATATTTGATTTAGTTTATCAGGGAGAGATGAAGCATCTAATGTCAAGATGCTTGGGAGGACATATGGTCGGCCTATGTGTTGATTTCTAGATCCCGAAGAGGGAGGGTGGAGTTGGTCATGGAGCTTCGGCCTTGGATACGCGTCTAGATCCCTAGGTTGGTGTAGAGCTTAAAAGCCTGATGGTACCTAGAGTTGGCTAAAGTTTGAGTACCCTTAGTCCCACCAAGGATAGAATACCCTGGTTAAGTATCTAGTTCGTAGCACTGAGTGTGCTAGAACTCTTCGTAGTTCATATCATTTTGAGATCTTCCATGTACCTCTATGTATGTAATTATGAATACCTCCCTTCATACCTCCATAGTTAAGAGGGAGCGTTGAAGAATGTAACTAGTGTCGGTCTTCATAATTCAATTTGAGTCATGATGTAATTTATTTATCAAAAGAAGGAATTTTTATTACTTAAGAAATTGACTTATTAAAGCATGGATTTCATGCTTGGGTCAATGTTCAATAGGTCAAAGCACCCATTGAGTGCTTTAGGATCTTTGTTGAGCCAAAGTCAAAGAAAGAAATTTATTTTATCTTGTCAAACCCTCCTCCATCAAGTCACCTTGCAAGTCAGCCTCAAAATTGATCTTCTACAAGTCGGCTTCTACCATTACTTATGTCGGCTCAATTACAGGCAGGAACAACTATATATACCCAAGTGACCTTGACCCTACAAGTGCATAGAACAAAGTTTGGATAGGGATTACACATCTGAAATTTCAAGGGTAACCACAGGTCCAAAGTTTCAGGGGTAATCACAGGTCCGAAGTTTCAGGAGGTAACCATAGATCCGAAGTTCAAGGAGGTAGTCACAAATCTGTAATTTCAAGAGGTAACCACAGGACCGAAGTATGATTTCATGAGGTGACTACAGAACAAAGTATAAGGTATAGAATAAAAGCACAAGGATGCAGGACCGAAACTCCATATGATCACAGAATTGTACCTTCATGAGACTACAAGACCGAAGTATAAGATAGATCGAGGTTTCATATTATTGCAAGACCAAAAGGAAGCTACATGTGTACACTTCATGATGAACTACTTGAACTAGCAGATGTGATTGTTTCTGAGCAAGGCTGACTTAATGGATGGAGAGAGATTTAGGTCAAGGGTCTAGGATGGTCTCAATTTGATTTTGATTCTACTAAGGAAGAGTTTGACTAGGTTTTCTCCTCTTTAGGGGTTTTTCCCTGGTTGAGTGCCTACATCTTATGTCCCTGGTTGTGATCTTCATTGTTTAGCATTTATCTTGATGAATGAAACATAATAATTGAAAGAACTAATAAGAAGAAAAGAACTATCACAAGAAAATGTCAAAGTCTAAGAGAAATCTATTTTGAGATTCTAATCTATAAGATGCCCTTGATTTCTCAACATAGTGAGCATGAAATCATGCCCTTTTAGGGCTCAAAATGTTCCAAAGGTGCACTAGAAGGGCTAAATGAGTCTCCAAGCATTATGATCAACCATCAATTTGAGGAAGGGACCTCCAATCAAGCCTCAAAGCATCTCCATTTGTCCAAAGCCAACTTTGAGTACCCTACATCATTTATATAGGTGCCATGTAAACAATGTGGTTCACTCTCTCTCTAGCGTTGGGGCTCCATCAAGTACAACAAGCCCTCTTCAATTATCCTAGGGGATAATCACCCTCATCTCGGCTCTGGATCAATGTATGCCCATCACGTAGTGTCAAGGCCATCCTAGGGCCATGCTAGGTCCAATGGTACATCATCAAGAATCCTCAATGCTAATCAATAGAAGCTCAGCATTCTAGCATCTAAGGGTGCTCTCGAGTGTCCATCAACTGCCAAGATCATCTAAGTGCCCAATGCTTTGTTGAATAAGCACAACATTGCATCTACTAGGTCACTATACTCTCCAGAAATGTAGTATGGCCTAGGCATCATGATCTAGATTGGATCATTATATTGTTTGTCATCCATCTTGATGCGTTTGGAGTGGAAAAAGTGGAGGAATCAACTCATGGGACTGTTTTTACTGGCGGGACCCAGTTTGGCAAAGTAGGGTTAGAAACCTTTCGGGAGCGTTTCGAGGGATCAAACAACATTTTATAGGGGTAAAACTTTGTCACTTTAATGATACACCTTTTCATGTTATTTTATGCATTGAGACCTTTCCAACAGGGCAAGAATCGCGTCAATCAGAGTCCGTATGCGAAAGTTATGCCACTCAGAAGATGACCTTCCTATTTTCACCACGATAATTCGAGAGGATGCCATGACAACCCACATTATTCATGGAAAAGGAGCTAGCCACGTGATTATGATGTAAAAAACACTAGAAGAGTCTATATTGGAACTCTAGTTAAGAGTTGAGGTAGTCAAACCTAACTACTAGGGGGCTATTGGGTTGTGATATAACCAGGCCACTAGGAGGAAAATGCGATTCCATTTCTTTCGAGTGCAATTGTTCCATAGCTGAGCAAAACTAGCCAAGAGAGACTGTAATATATCTGGCCTGCAAATATATAATATATAACAATGCAAAATATGCCCAAGAAATAACTCAATAGATGATAGAACTTCAGATCTTTATTAATATCAAAACCCTTGAAGTAGGGTAAACACCATACAACTACTCCTTAAGGAAGAAGATCACTCCACAAGCTAATGTCTATCAATATAAAACAATACTCGACATCTCTCAATGGGGAGTCTCTAGCCTCTATATAGGCTTCATACCATGGGTAATTACCATGGGTCTCTCAATACCATACATCTAATACAATGGGCTTATCACATTATTCCCTAACTGCTTGTGGTCCCTTGCATAATGTGGGTTAACCACTTTATTTATTAATTATGGCTCATTTATTTATCATCCTTACATTATTACATTACATTATTCCCTTGGGTACCTCCTCTGTACCCCATATTATCCCCCCTAGGTATACTACATTCCACCCCCCTTAAACATGTTTCGTCCCCAAAACATGAGAATAACACAAATAATAAGATCTACTCAAAAGAGTAGTCCACTGGTACCATGCATGTGCATCTAGCCATCCTAAAGAAAGGTGAACGCTCGATCTAGTTGGCGCCTTGCTCGCTTGAGATGGAAGTTGGTTCTGGCGATTCCTCTGTGTTGATGTATTGTGGGTGGATCGTCGTACCATTCTGTGTCGTCCAAGGGTTGTTGTCCTTGTTGCTAATTCATTGCCACCTTGTTGGTTGTTGTCTCGCTGAGTGATGCAGGTGGTGATATGTTGAGGCTTTAACTGATGGAATATCTTTCGTTAATTCCTCCACTATTGGTGCCTGGGTGGTGTCTGGTGCTTTTTCTAGCACCTGGTTTGATGTTTGTGTTTGGTTGTCGACCATCAAAGACTCATCATCTGATGTGTCAGTATCGTTAGAGCTTTGTGCTTCTACCTCCTCAGTCTCTACCTGGTTCCTAATGGAAATATCTTGCAATGTAATTTCTTCTATTTATACCAGAGCTTCATGAATTTCTTCTACACATTAATATTGACAGTTCCAACAGATTCCATCCAAGGGTATCCCAAAACAACATCCACATTGTCCATATCTGAAATATAAAAATCAGAATGCAACACATACTTATCTATAGAAATCTTCAAATCTTTATAAATTTGAACATCCTTTTTATCAACCTGTGTGTTTTCAATATGTTTTGTTGGAACTTGTAATTTTTTTGTCAAATTAACATTGATAAAATTATGCTTGCAACGAGGGTTGATAGACACAATGATTTTCTCTTTCTGAATACATCCACGAACCTGTAATACAGAGATACCAGCAAAAAATAACCCCTTATGTTTCTCAATATCCTACTTTCTAACATGAGATCATTTGTCCAAAAAGACTTTTTCAAATTCTTTATCGGAAAGTCTCATCCACTGATTTTTGTCAAGTGAGCTCCACCATATGGCAACCTCATCTCTAAAACTAAGCCTTGCTAAAGATTTCCAAAATCTCAGACATGTTGACTTTTCCACTTCTAGGAATTCTTCAATATTAGGGCCATCATCTTTTCCTGTAAAAATCATCTTGCTAAAAATCTAAAATAGAGTGGGGATTTTTAAATAAAATCACTTACTTTGGAGAAAATTTAAAATAGGCAAAACTTGGTCAATATAACTCATAATCATTATTATAACATGTTTTCGGAAATGGAATGGTCATTCTGCATCTTCTCATGCGATTGAAATCTCGATCTGAGCACTCTGGAAACCCAGATTCGCGCTACAACTATCCAGTTGTCACAAAAAAATTGAAAAAAACATTGTTTTTAAATCAGCGATGTCTTTCTCATCCGGACTCCAATTCGACCGATTTTTTTTTAATTGGGTGTTTTTCAAGAGGAGCTCAAATCTATAATCCTTTTTTGGAAATTCTGCACAAAAACTGCAAAAAAATCGCTGGAGATCTGTCATCCATGAATTGTCGTCATAAAAATTTATGCAATGCAGTTGATTTTAAATCAACAATATCTCCCTCATCCAGAGTCTAATTCGGCCAATTTTTTTTTAATTTGGGTATTTTTCACAAGAAATTCAAATCTGTAATTTGTTTTCACAGATTTTGCACCAAAATTTTTAGATCTGATACTCGCCGCCCAAAAAAATCTTGCAAAAAATGAAAAAAACAAATTATCCCCGCTTTGCCCAAGAAAGAGCTATGATACCACTTGTAATATATTTGGCCTGCAAATATATAACAATGCAAAATATGCCAAAGAAATAACTCAATAGATGATAGAACTTCAAATCTTTATTAATATCAAAACCCTTGAAGTAGGGTAACACCATACAACTACTCCTTAAGGAAGGAGATCACTCCACAAACTAATGCCTGTCAATACAAAACAATACTTGACATATCTTAATGGGGAGTCTCTAGCCTCTATATAAGCTTCATACATACAATACCATGGGTAATTACTTTGAATCTCTCAATACCATACATCTAATACAATGGGTTTATCACATTATTCCCTAATTGCTTGTGGTCCCTTGCATAATGTGGGTTAACCACTTTATTATTAATTATGGTCCATTTATTTATCATCTTTACATTATTACATTGCATTATTCCCTTGGGTACCTCCCTTTGTACCCCATATTATCCCCCCTAGGTATACTACAAAAATAGGAAGTAGAGCATACACAGAGAATTTGTGCATTGTAGTAGCCCACAGGCCACAGGCCATACTTCTTTGTACTTGCAGCCATATATTTCCATTCAGAGAAAGAGAGCAAAGCGCCTCACCTTCTAACTGGGCTTTCTCTAGAAAAAATTTCCCAGAGCAAATCTTGTGTCTAATGTGTGTGAGCTTTATTTTTCCATTCTCTATTTTCTACATAATTTTCATTTGCGTGCATGCACTATTTATAGTAAAATTTACAGACCTATAAATCTAGGAAAACTATAATAGTGTAGAATTTCATATTTTAAATATAATATTATCATATTTGTTGTGACGAACTATCAAGTGGAATATCCACGGCAGTTTACTGATCACAGCATGTGGAGTAGGAGTGGAATAGTGCGCCCTCAAGGCCTCAACTACTCAAAAGCACCTCGCAAAACCATCTCAAGCTCAAGTGAAAGCAACCATTCATTAGATACAATAACCATAGATGCATCTAAGTGGACCATACTTACTGTTAAGGGCATAATAGTACTTCAAACCAGGATCACTTTCAAATATCTAACTAGACCAAGTGTTGTAAAAGTGTTCCCTACCTTTGTAAGGGTGGCTAGGTAATCAACCCTATTAGGTGCTTCCAGGCCCGTAAGGGGAGGTGGCATTTCCAAGGTCAACCTTTTAATCCATAAGTGTTAGTGGGAATATGTGGCAATGGAGTGTTGATTTATGTAGCATCGTATGTGCTCTTGCTTCGAAATTTTGCAAAGAGGCTAAGACGCATACATTTTCCAATACCCAGAAATCGTTTGGGAAAATTCCACGTAGAGATGGTTTAATTAAAATAATTAACTTTTTTAAATGGTTCCCTAAGTCTAAACTTAGGAAATTTGGTTAATTAAAGGGTATTAATTAGATTAGGTGTGAATCTTCTAGAAGAAAACAAGGATCAACTCTTAGTTAATCTTAGCCCTTGATTATGTTTTAATATTAGCCGTTGGAGCTCCAACGAGAGATTATAAGGAGTTCGATGGGCACTTGGAGGGCACATCGAGTGAGAGATCAAAGATTGAATTTCTCAAGAGTAGCAGTGTTGAGTTGCGAGAGTGAGATCGAGTGATCTTCTTGCAATGAGGGGCAGGGATATTAGTCTCGAGAAGAGTTTTCCAGATCCAGAGAGTGCAAAGCAAAGAAGGCTTAGAGCAGCTCAAAGAGGCAACAGAGTGCCATGCAAAGGCAGCGCAGAGCCTCAGAGGGAGTTTGAAATCCAGCTGGGAGAATCGAAATCCAGTAACAGAAGCCGAGGTGTGAGACCAAAGGGTCAGAAGGTCGAATTTCTAGACAACAGGAGATCAGCAAAGGAGGTGACGTAGAGCCCAGCCAGTGTGACACAGATCTGCGTAGGATTGACGCAGAAGTTGTGCAGAGGCAGTGTGGGGCCAGCCAGCTAGCCTCTGATTAGTGTCGAATCTCCCGAATCAGTGTGAGATTTTTCTCACTAACTCTTTGCCAAAATTTCTCTGTATCGAATCACCAGTTTGGGCATCCAATTATTTGTACTTAAGATTTACTACTGCATAATAATTAAAACACTCAGTCGCTACACCAGTTTTCCCACATTAGGATTTTTCGGGGACATTGTCCAAAAACAACTGTTTTGATGTGTGTGTTTATTTCTCTCTAGTGCAGTATTTAGTTTCTGCGGTATTTTATTTTGTGTAGGTTGCAGTGTATGTATTTCAGTATTTGTCGTAGAAAACTACAAGTAACTTGTTCAAGTAATTTAACAAGTAGGTGAAATATTATCAGTTTGTTGCAGTAGGAATCGGGTAACCAATTTTTCACATGGTATCAGAGCACAGATCGTGAGCAGAAGAGCTCAGTTGCAGAAGGAAGAGGGAGTTTGAAATTACTGCAAAGGCAGCAATTCGAAACCCCAGAGGCAGCGCAGTCCTTGGGCCAAGGAGGTCAAAGTTTTGAGTGAGATTGATTTCTCTAAGTGAGTCGACAGAGAAATTCGATTCTCCAGATCGAAGCTTTCCAGAGGCAGAAGGGAGCAGCGTATTTTTCCTTGCAGAGCATATCTTTAGCTGGGACACAGTTATTTTGCAGCAGTTGCTAGCAAAATAACATCAGAAGGAGAGGATAGCACATACTGAGGGAATTTCTTCCTCGAAGGACTTCTAGCCAAGAAGTTCTAATTTTCTTAGCAAAGAAACAGTAGCTATGTGCAGGATTTCTCGCTCCAAAAGGGAGTGCGAATAGCTAGGCAGCAGTTGCACAGAAGAGAAGAGGAAGCAGTTCAACTTTTTTTAGGAGAAATGGCATCAGTTGGGTTGAGAGATCAAGATTGGTTTGACGGAGCCTCCAACTATGTGATTTGGAAGGCTAGGATCTCTTGCCTTCTAAATGAGCATGATCTCAAAACTTATGTCTATAGTGTGGTAGTTGTACCTACCAATGCAGATTCGCTCAAGAAGTACAAGGCTGAGATAGTGAAGACTAAGAGGATCATTCTCGATGGGGTTCGAGATCATGTAGTATCCAATATAGCCGGCAAGGATACTGCCCGGCAGATGTGGGAAGCCTTAGCTACGCTATACAAAGGATCTTTAGAGCAGCAGAAGATGTACTTAGAGGAGAAGTTGAGATCCACGAGGGTGCAGAAAGGGGAGCGAGTAGACCCCTTCCTTACGAGGCTTCAGGATGTTGGGACCAGCTGGCTTCAGTATGGTCAACTCCCCAGCCCTTAGAGTTTGTACAATTAGCGTTGAATAGCGTTTTAGAAGATTATCAAGTTTTCGTCGAAAGGATCTTGGGCAGAGAAAAACTGTCAGATTAGGAACGTGTATGGGTTGATTTGCAACAAGAGGAAATGAGGCGTGATCTAGTGAAGGCCACAATCAGTGGCAGTAGCAGCAGTGGGACGAAGTAGGTGAAGGAAAAGGAGGACGTGGCCCTTGCATCAAAGGGGCAGCAGGAGTAGCGCAGAAGAAAGAAGGATATTTTGAAGATCAAGTGCTTCAGGTGTGGCGAGTTGGGCCACTATAACACTTAGTGTCCTTTCAGAAAGAAAGACAAGGAGAAGAAGCAGGATCAGCAAGCTGCATCCGCAAAGATCGACACATTGTCCTCCAAACTAGAGGAAGAGTTTGCCATGATTGTCGAGATGCCTCCAGGGGTGAGGTGGGGCAATCTGGAGTTGTAGCCCCAGAGAGCTATAGGATGGGCAAGATCCTTGAGGAGTCCACCTCTTGGATCAAAACCTTGCTATGGGAGCCCATAGTCAGTAGTAGCAAGATGGACCAGTGGAAGCTGGTGCAGTCAAGTGCCAGAGTGACAAATGCAGTAGCTAGTAGCAATCTGAGACTGAGCAGCGCAGAGCAAAGTTGGCAGCAGTGCAGTTGGCACAGTGCCGAGTCAATAGCAGCGTAGAGGCTTCAGTGACAGCCCAAGGCTAGCAGCAGCCAGAACTCAGACGACGGATGCATCATACTAAACACAGTTGGTTCAGTATTTTGGATGCTTTTCCATTGCAGATGTTGTAGTTGCAGCAGCAGCAGATGGAGAGAGGGTTGCAGTGCAGATGCAGTAGCTGACAATAGTTTAGCAGAGTCAGCAGCAGCACAGATGTAGCTCATATCAGAGTTGCATAGTAATTGGTGGGCAGTAGATTCAAACATCAGCAGCGCAGCAAGAGATGGTGCAAAAACAAAGTAATGCTTCAGCAGGTTGCTGCACTATAGCACATTCCTCGCTAAGAGGGAGTGTTGATTTTTGTAGCATCGGATGTGCTCTTGCCTCGAGATTTTGCAAAGAGGCTAAGACACATGCATTCTCCAATACCCAGAAATCGTTTGGGAAAATTCCACCTAGAGATGGCTTAATTAAAATAATTAACTTTTTTAGATGGTTCCCTAAGTCTAAACTTAGGAAAATTAAATCAGGTGTGAATCTTCTCGAAGAAAATGAGGATCAACTCCCAGTTAATCTTAGCCCTTGATTATGTTTTAATCTTGGCCGTTGGAGCTCCAACGAGAGATTAGGAGGCGTTCAATGGGCACTTGGAGGACACATCGAGTGAGAGATCAGAGATCGAATTTCTCAAGAGTAGCAGCGTTGAGTTGTCGGAGTGAGATCGAGTGATATTCTTGCAATGAGGGGCAGGGATAGTAGTCCAGAGGAGAGTTTTCCAAATCCAAAGAGTGCAAAGCAGAGAAGGCTTAGAGCAGCTCAGAGAGGCAGCATAGTGCCATGTAGAGGCAGTGCAGAGCTTCAAAGGGAGTTTGAAATCCAACTGGGAGAATCGAGATCCAGTGCCAGAAGCCAGGGTGTGAGACCGGAGGGCCAAAAGGTTGAATTTCTAGACAGCAGGAGATCAACAGAGGAGGTAACGCAGAGCCCAGCTAGTGTGATGCAAATCTGCGTAGGATTGACGCAAAACTGCGTAGAGGCAGTGTGGGGCCAGCCAACTATCCCTTGGTTAGTGTCGGATCTCCCAAATCAGTGTGATATTTTTCTCGCTAATCCTTTGCTAACATTTCTTTGTATCGGATCGCCAGTTTGGGCACCCAACGATTTGTACTCAAATTTACTACTGCATAATAATTAAAACCCTTAGCTGCTGCATCGGTTTTCCCGGGGACATTGTCCAAAAACAATTGTGTGATGTGTGTGTTTATTTCTCTCCAGTGCAGTATTTAGTTTCCAGTGTTCCACAATATTTTATTTTGTGTAGGTTGCAGTGTATGTATTTCAACATTTGCCGTGGAAAACTACAAGTAACTTGTTCAAGTAATTTAACAAGTAGGTGAAATATTATTAGTTTGTTGCAGTAGGAATCGGGTAACCGATTTTTCACATGGAGGGGAATGACTTCATGGTTAAATACCATGGACAGGGGACCAACTAATAAGAGTCAACATCCTGAGTGTATAGATGTAATGGGGGGAGCAATGGTGGAGGAAAGAGTAACCCCTTTCCTCGGCCTCATTTTTCCACCCCTCTAGTGCACCTTCTTTTTGATAATGTTTTTTTAATGTGCATACCTCAAGGATCAAAGCTTGTTCTTTATGATATAGCATTTAATAAACCCCTTAATATGAGTCAATTTCTCACTCATCAGGTTTGGGGCATGCAAGGGTTCCTTATGATGAGATGGAGCATCAAGTGGTCAAGAACCGAGTGATGGCTAATGAGGGGGCTAGAGCTCATGCTAGTGTTTTTCCCATGAGCTAACTTTTGTCTCAGACATCTTTTTCATTTTATTTTTCTTTTTCTTTTGTTGTGGCCATCTTATGCTTTTTCATCCTTTTAGTTGCATCAACCTCCAAGGAAAAGTTTTCCGACCCTACTCAGGATTTGGATATGTGAGTGTCAAATCCCAATGAACCAATCATAGTAAACTCGAAGGATGGAGGTGGTATCAAGGGAATGATGAATGATGGAAATTGTTAAGTATGGAAACGAAAATGGACACGCTACTTCAATCAAGGTATCTTAGGTAGTGCCCCTCCTATAACCCTAAGGCCTTAGAGGAGGTCCCAATGGACTAGGGCTAAAGGCTAACCCCCTTGGTAAGGTGAGAGAACAAGTTTACAATCAAGATCAATCAATCACACAGATCACCCCTTTACCAATGTTAAATTGCTCAAAACATTAAGTAAAAGCACTTGATTGCAAAATGGTTAAAGTACTTGCTATGTGGTAGCCCACCTTCATTAAAGAGGGATGTCAAATGGTGAAAGATGCATGACTGCTGTAGATGGCAGAGGAATGTGGCATATCATCACCAATGACCAATGTGTAGGGTTGTTGGCTAACTGGTTGTCCAAGATAGGAGAAAAAAATTCTCCTATAGGGTTACCCATTTTGGTGGGTAACAATTCTCTAATCCTATCCAGGATGAAAGGAGCTGAGAGTGGGTACTAGCAAGACTAACCATGGCTGACCATAATAGGCCTAGGATACCATAATAAATAGCCTCCACATGGCCAACAAGTATTTTGACTTGCATTCTTTGGGCTTACAATGGTGCTACCAAAAATGAAAATATGTATATATGTACCCTTGCTGAAATGAGGGGTAACATAAACCTTGAGTGATGTATGAAGCATGCTGTTAAAATTGGCAACTAGGTCCAAACTCCATGTGGGTCATCTTATTTATGGCAGCGGATATTTTTCTTGGATCCCTCTCATCGAGAGGTGTAGGATTGATCTAAAGATCATCCGATTCCGATAAGTATTCATGGAGTTATGAGTTTATTTGTGTTATAAGATAATTCGTCAAGGTCGGCCAGCAACCAAATAAACCCCACATGTGCTCAACGTTTTAGTATAAAAGGAGATGACTTGAGAGTCATTTCTCACACACACCTCTATCTTGATTTCTCTCCACTTGTCTTGAGTTTTAGTGGAAAAGAAATCTAGGAGTGGAAGCCCTAGACGTTGGAGGAAAGAAGACTAAGGGAGCTGCCCTAGAGGAGATGCCCTAGCCCTAGACGTTGTCAAAGAAGAAGTCAAAGACGTTGCCAAAGAAGAATTCAAAAACGTTGTCATGGAAGCATGCCCTAGCCGCAGTCTTGGAGGAATCTTATCACAGAAAAGAGAGGCGCTAACGTTGTCCAAAAGGCAGCCCTAAACGCAATCTAAGAGCAGCCCTAAACGCTGTCAAAAGGGAAGCCCTAAACGCTTTCTAAAGGCAGCCCTAACGCAGTCTAAAGGTAGCCCTAACGCTAACCTACGGTGCCCTAGATGTAGACCTAATACGGCTGAAAAGGTGGGTTGTAGGTGACCCTCAAAATAGGGACAACATGAGAATTTGAGGACTCAAACATGCCCAGGACAGCAATGCTAATAAATGGGACAGCTGGCCTACATGATGCTGCTAAGACACATGGGACAGCAGCAGGTATGGCAAGGCTAAGGGGACGGCAGCAAGGGGACAGCAACAAGGTATAGCATGACTATTAGGGACAGCAGCTACACCTATATATTTAAGCAGCAGTGGCAAGAGACAACTATATAGTAAACCCCACAGCAAAGGCAAGCATGGCAAGCATGGCGCTGCAAGCACATGAGACATGTTGTGTGTCAACATGGTCAGCATACCACTTGGGACAGCTGTGTGGCAACATGATTAGCTTCAGAACAATAATGGGATAGCAGCATGTTGGGACAGAACTATGATGGGACAGCAATGACATTGATGGGACAACAGCATGTTGGAACAGAACTATGATGGGACAGCAATGACACTGTGCAACAGTGGCACAAAGAGATAGCAGCAACAGCAAGGTGCAGCAAGTACATGGTGCAGCTAGGTGCAGCAATAGTACTTGGGACAACAATGATGCTTGGTGCAGCGAGTACATGGTATAGTCATGATTGGTGAACCATGATGAGATGCAACATAGAGATGATGGGTGCAGCATGATGACGAGATTCAACACAATGATAGGTGAAGGAGTCACCTTGGAGAATCAGTTGAAACAGCATGTTTTCAACTAATCTCATGTATCATCTTCTTAGAGATGATCTATGCTCTTATCTAGATAAGTCAAAGTGTTGACTTCTGTTGTAAATGTACTATCTCTCTCTCTCTCTCTCTCTCTGTTGAACTATTGAAGAACACATAAGAGGAATTGATCAAGGGTTCCCCACATTGGGGTTTGTCCTTGGCTAGCGCCACATCTTGTGTCCTCTTGTCTTGGCTTGCCTTCAACGATTTATGTTTATGTTCTATCTGCAGTTTACTTTAATGTTGATGTGATTGCTAATTTGGAAAAGATATTGAGCTAACTGTGAAAATTGAAATAAATTGCTCTAAGCATAGAACATACCTAAAATTAACATGGTATCAGAGTTGAGGTGAAGACAAAGCCCAAGCAAGAGTGAAAGAGAAATCACCGAAGACAGTTGGGAAAGGACAAAAGGCTCAATGGGTTCATCATCCCTCTTCTAATTCACCAAAGGTGAAGTCGAAGTAGAGAACATTATCAGAATGACGCAGTGAAAGCTTCTGGTGGCCTACCTAAAGATCACTTCAATGGGAAGTACGGATCTAAGGGTGGAAGGAAAGGCAGATGCCTTGTTTGTAATAAGTTCGACCATTATGCGAAGGAGTGTCCGAATGGCAGGGACACATCACTTGATGAAGATAACAATCATTCTAGGGACATCTTCAATGATCGAAGGAATGACAGGTAATGCAGGTCATCAAGGAAATAGCCGACTCTTCAAAGAAAGCAAGGAACCCCAGGTATGAAGAATCAAATGTTGTTTCTGATAAGATAAAGAAGCATTATCTTATATTGGCCCTCTCCTCCAGACTCTTTGGGAATCTGGCTTATTGATTGTAGTGCTTCAAGGCACTTCATCGGATAGGAGGGTGCTCTCTCTAATTTGGTAGAGATGGAAACACTCGTGGGATTATACTTGGAGTCAATGCCACCTATCCCGGAAAGGGTGTAGGGAATGTTACCTCTCAATTGAATAAGGGTAACTCGATTCATTTACAGAATCTCTTTTATGTACCTGATCGCAAGAAGAATCTGGTTTCCATTTCGGCAATGGAAGTCAAAGGTTTCAGGGTGGCATTCATCGATGGAAAGGTACGTGTTTGAAAATAGAATTTTCAAAGATGTTTTTACTCATGGGTCCATGGTTGGCAATTTGTATCAAGTTGCAAGATGGTCCATTGGGGACCATGTCAGTTAACACATCTCATCTATAGCACCGGAGGTCTACTTATTATGGGGCCCTACCCGATGTGAGTCAGATGGTGACAGGGATGCCTAAATTCAAAAAGAGCATGAAGGTACATGTATGAGATGTACCGAAGGAAAATCTTACAAGGGGACCATTCCCCTCATGTAGCAGGTCCATAGGTTTGGAACAACCTGAGGGGTTTGATATTCATAATCGGGAATCTCATGTATGCAAGTGGAAGAAAGCCCTTTATGGCTTGAAGCAAAACACCCCGGGCATAGTATGAGAGGATTGATAGCTGTCTGATGAAGCTGAGACTCACTAGGAGTGAAGCCGATCCAAACCATTGCTCGAAGGTTGTGGATGATAGACCTCTCATACCGGCACCTTCTGAGGATGACCTATTTCTGACAGGTGCAGACCCTCTCATTTGTAGAAGTAAGAGGGAGTTGGATTCCAGATGTGGAATGGTAAACTGCAAGCCCGTGACTACCTCGAGGATCTTAACTTTCAGAAGTTATATGGTAGTGATGCCAGACCAGATTTGGGAAATGCCTCTGAGTTTCTTAAACTCATTCGCGTTGATGTTCTTGGTGAACTTCTGTCCGAATATATGATTTGCAGTTAGTATGATGAGCTCATATATGGTTGAGCCTCATTGGATTGGTGCCAAGAATCTTCTAAGATGTCTTTGAGGCACAATCTCTCATAGATTCCGAAAATATGAAGCTGCATGATTATTTGAATACTAATTGGGCAGGCAGTATGGAGGATTGCAAGAGCACTTCCGAGCACTAGTTCTCTTTGGGTTCTGTCGATATCCTAGATGAGCAGGAAGCAGAAGTCAATTGTTATAAGCACTATGAGTATGATCTTGTGTGTAGCTGACTGGTTGTGGAAGCTCTTCAGCGAGCTGCTTGTACACATGATGAATACCACCATGATCCTCTGTGAAAACCAGGGGGGATTCGATTGTTGAGGAATCTCGTATTCTATGATTGCTCCAGCAGATAGACATCAAATACTACCTTATCTGGGATATGGTACATCGATGAGCGAGGATGCTCCATCGCATTGAGACTGATGTACAGGTCGCAGACATTTTGTCAAAGCCCCAGGGAACCGTCCAATTTGTGACTTTCCCGAACGACTTGGAGTCATGTAGAGACCTTCTTATAAGGATCCTGCATGTTGCATGCATTGAGCTCTAGGAGATCCAGGGGGCTTGGTGTACTTACTGGAGCAACACGCGACCATAGGGCAACTCACCCTCCCCTAATGGTGCGTTGTGTACAGGGTGAATGGCTCAGCCTTCCCCTGTGATACCCTGAGGCGACTTAGGGACAGGATGAATGGTTCTCCTGTTGAGGCATCCTACCCATGCAGTCTGGGACTCATGGGAAGTACCTCTCATCTGGCCAATGAGCAGGGAAATGGGATCAGGGACCATAGTAGTACTATCGATCAATGCATCGTTGTATCTACCGTACTCCCTATGCTAGGATGACCTCCATTGATCTGGGATCAATGAAACTGATCTGGGATCAGTATGAGTGGTTTGAGACACTCTCTTGTGATATTGATCTGGGATCAATAAAACTGACTTTGGGTCAGTAGAGAATGGTATGAGACATTCTCGATCAATTCTTCTTCTTCATGGTTCAGCAGAGCAGAGCACTGATGCCAGAGATAGTACAGTCGGACATATGGATCAGCGGATGGAATTCTCCCTAGTTGAGAGGGAGTGTTAAAATTGGAAACTAGGGCCAAACTCCAAGTGGTCATCTTATTTATGGCAGCTGATATTTTTCTTGGATCCCTCTCATTGAGAGGTGTAGGATTGATCTAAAGATCATCCGATTCCGATAAGTATTCATGGAGTTATGAATTTATTTGTGTTATAAGACAATTCGTCAAGGTCGGCCAGCAACCAAATAAACACCACATGTGCTCAACGTTTTAGTATAAAAGGAGATAACTTGAGAGTCATTTCTCACACACACTTCTATCTTGATTTCTCTCCACTTGTCTTCGGTTTTAGTGGAAGAGAAATCTAGGAGTGGAAGACCTAGACGTTGGAGGAAAGAAGACTAAGGGAGCTGCCCTAGAGGAGATGCCCTAGCCCTAGACGTCGTCAAAGAAGAAGTCAAAGACGCTATCAAAGAAGAAGTCAAAAATGTTGTCAAGGAAGCATGCCCTAGCTGCAGTCTTGGAGGAATCTTATCACAGCAAAGAGAGGCCCTAACGTTGTCCAAAAGGCAACCCTAAACGCAGTCTAAGAGCAGCCCTAAACATTGTCTAAAGGGCAGCCCTAAACGTTGTCTAAAGGCAGCCCTAACGCAGTCTAAAGGGAGCCCTAACACTAACCTACAGTGCCCTAGATGTAGGCCTAATACGGCTGAAAAGGTGGGTTGTAGGTGACCCTCAAAACAAGGACAGCATGAGAGTTTGAGGACTCAAACATGCCCAGGACAGCAATGCTAATAAATGGGACAGTTGGGCTACATGGTGCTGCTAAGACACATGGGACAGCAACAGGTATGGCAAGGCTAAGGGGACAGCAGCAAGGTATAGCATGACTGTTAGGGACAGCAGCTACACCTATATATCTAGGCAGCAGTGGCAAGGGACAGTTGTATAGTAAATGGGACAGCAAAGGCAAGCATGGTGCTGCAAGCACATGAGACATGCTGTGTGTCAACATGGTTCAGCATACCACTTGGGACAGCTATGTGGCAACATGATCAGCTTCAGAACAATGATGGGACAGCAGCATGTTGGGACAGAACTATGATGGGACAACAATGACATTGATGGGACAACAGCATGTTGGGACAGAACTATGATGGGACAGCAATGACACTATGCAACAGTGGCACAATGGGACAGCAGCAACAACAAGGTGCAGCAAGTACATGGTGCAGCTAGGTGCAGCAATAGTACTTGGGACAACAATGATGCTTGGTGCAGCAAGTACATGGTACAGTCATGATTGGTGAAGCATGATGAGATGCAACATAGTGATGATGGGTGCAGCATGGTGCAGCACGGTGAGGTGCAGCATGATGACGAGATTCAGCACAATGATAGGTGAAGGAGTCACCTTGGAGAATCAGTTGAAGCAACATGTCTTCAACTGATCTCATGTATCTACTTCTTAGAGATGATCTATGCTCTTATCTAGATAAGTCAAAGTGTTGACTTCTGTTGTAAATGTACTCTCTCTCTCTCTCTCTCTCTCTCTCTCTGTTGAACTATTGAAGAACATATAAGAAGAATTGATCAAGGGTTTCCCCACATTGGGGTTTGTCCCTAGCTAGCACCACATCTTGTGTCCTCTTGTTTTGGCTTGTCTTCAGTGATTTATGTTTATGTTCTATCTGCAGTTTACTTTAATGTTGATGTGATTGCTAATCTAGAAAAGATATTGAGCTAACTGTGAAAATTGAAATAAATTGCTCTAATCATAGAACATACCTAAAATTAACACATGTCCATCAATAAACCTCTAATGCAGCAAAAGTCACACAAGGATAGTGCCACTTGATGTTCAATGCCATTATTCATTCAGTAAAAATAACACAGTCTTGGACCTGAAAGGTGGTAAACTACTGAAAGGTATGGTGCCTTGATGCAATTGATATTGTTTTGAAACCTGAAAGAGTAACCCGTTCAATACAATGAGGGTTTTATCTTGCATTAGCAAAACCAGAATCAATATTTGACATTTGTTTGTGCCAGTGCATAGATCTTTTTGTGGGACCCCCAAAGTCATGTGCCAGAAGACATACTTTCAACATCATATGCGAAAGTTATGGCTTTCAATGTTACAAGTGAGAACTCATTCCAATTTCCAGATTTTCTTAATTGAAGGAGAAATGTGCAATAATTTAGAGAGAGAATATGTGAATTGATGAATAAAAATGGGTGCACCCATGTCCAGATGAAATGCTAGTCCATAAACCTCATAGGAAAGTTTGGTCCAAATTCCAATATGGTGTGGTGGCATCCTGCAATAACTTTATACAAGGTGACCTTCCATAGGCCAATATCCTAAATCATCCAGCTTCTAAGTAGTTTTTTTCCCTTGTGATGCAAATTATTACATGTGCAGGGATGTGTTCCATGTTGATCTGAGTATTCTCTTCCAATTGCAGCAGCAGTATTTTCATAAAGGGGGGCTATATTAAACAAAGTCACCACATAGTTTCACTAAATCTTATCAAACAAATATCAATAGAAAGCAACAGACAGCCGTGAAATTTCTACAAATTGCAGCAACTAGATATTATTCTCCTAACTTATGCAATTTACTTGTCGTATGTTAATTATTAATGCCAATATTGAATAACTCACACTGCAATTCTTCACACATAAAAACATTGTGGAAAATAGAACACTAGAATTGAGAAAATAACGCAAACACACAATAATTTTGACATTGTTATTTTTGGACAATTGTCCCAGGAAAAACCCCGAAGGGAAAACCAGTGCAGCAGATGAGGGTTTATATTATTCTTTAGCAAAATGGAGAATTACAATTGGTTGCCTAATTACTGGCAAAGCTTTTGGTAATTTTATCTCACTGGAAAAATTGCTGGGAAATTCCTTTTCCCTCCAACAAATTGATTTGACCTCCTCCAAGCCACTCGCAATCCTCTTTCGCACTTGCACTGTCTGCCCAAAATGCGCACTGCCTACTCAGATTAATTCATACAACCTCTGAGAATGCCTCCCTACAGGTCGTTTTGCCTCCAGCGACTCCTCTAACTCACTCCCTTTGTCTCCGAGTGATAGATATGACACTGACAAACTGAAACGAGCTCCTCTAGGCAACTCTCACTATCTAACTAGCAACTCACACTAGCTGAATCAGCCTCCTCTGCTGGAAATCTCAGCCTCCTTCCCTGACACTAGAATGCTGGAAACCTCTTGAGAATTTCTCCAAAAATTCTCACTGCTAAAAACCCCGCTGCTGACTCTCTTTGGATGGAACTGCGCCTTGCCCTCTACAACTGGCCAATTCAGACTACCTCCCTCAGTGTCTCAACTGTCTCGTTTCTTCTCCAAACCCCATCGACTTGCTCTTATAATCTTTTGTTGGGCAACCAATGGCCATGATCACATCTCAATTGATGGCTAAGATCATCTTGATCCCATCAAGTGACTTTTCTGGAAGTCTTTAGAGCAAAATCAATTTCCCTCAATTAATCTGATTTAATTAACCAGTTTTCCTAAGTTAGACTTAGTAAATATTTAATTATTGGTTGATTAATCTAATCGTGGTGTTTCTAAGGCTTTTCTTGCGAAACTTTTTTGGGTTTTGGAGATCATGTGTTCCTTAGCCTCTTAGACACCATAGAGACTAGAACACATGTCCGCTGCTACCAAAAACTAACAACAACTACTAAGGAGAGAGCCCTGATAGTCATTGAATGGGGCCAAACAGGAGAATGGTTGTGTTAAAAGCCTGAATATAGCAGTGAGCATCAAAGTTTATTCCTTGCAAAGGTAAATTGATAGAGTGAGCTGGTTCTTGAATTTTGCATGCAATGATGAAGACATGACTATGTGAAAAGATTAATTGACAAAACAAATAGAATATTCATTACATATAAAGAGAAATAATAAACTACTGAATTACAGTGAAAAAATAGGTGGAATAGCATGCATACCTTTGGCTTTCTTGTCACTTGTTTTGTTGATAACAGAGTCTGAATTAAGAGGTGTTTCAGTGACACCGTTTTCATCAGAAGAGGCCCATGGCCTTACTGCATAATGCTCTAGACTTGTCCCATATTCAAGATATTTGTGACTTTGAAATCTGTGCTTCATGATACTCCGGGACAGAAGTGACAACATATGGCATCTGCACAATACACATGTTAGTATCTCTCTCATGAATAGAGAAAGAATTCAGGCCACCTTGGCTGCTGGTGAAGTTATGATATTCTATTTTTATCTTCAAGAAGATAATACATGTCCCAGATTCATTTTCCGATACGCACAAATGGGCATATGAAAAAACCACAAGGGAAGAACATCTCACTGTCACAGGTCATAAACATTCTTGACAGCAAAACCAAAATACTCATACAGTACAATTGTTAGCTTTTTGCAGTATGTTCAGGCCATCCAGCCAGGCTCCTCATAATATGCATAAGAAAAGAAAATGTCATTCTGAGGATGGAAACAAAAGTCAATAGCACAAAGTAAAATGTTCTGATTACCTTATGTGGCCATTAGTCAAGATTCAAGAAATACAAGTAAATTGATGGTAAAATTTGCATGCACCAGAAAAACTCATTATACACACTACGAGATATTATTTCTATCATTTGCTTGCATGTGGATGTAATTATAAATCCTGTGTAGCTTCAGAGCTCAACTCATTATTAGAGGGGAAAGGAAAACAAGAAAACTGGAAGAACATGGCAATCAAACTAGAGAATAAGTTCTGATTCCCCCATAGAAAGAGAAAATAGATAATGGAAGAGATTATATTACCTAGACTGCAGACATCTATTAGTATATTGTGTCAACGAGGCAACTGTATGGAATGTTGGGCCTCCAAATATCACCGCCATGGATGATGTGAATCCTCTGCACAGTAACACATAAGACTGACAAAACTGTTGCCTGGGATAAAGTAAAGAAATTTAGTTCATTTCAAGGATAGGATATATAAAAGAAAGGCATTTCCTAATAATATATTCTCAAGCTCTGCAAATGTCAGCACAAGTACATTATTTGAAATGAGCACAGCATCATATCGGCATGGAAGAAAGGTTTCACATGCTCCAGAAACATATTGCCATGGACTAAAATATGGCATGTAACCATTCCTTGTTAGAGCCCAGAGCTCAACGCAAAAAAGCAAGCAATTAAGTAATTGATTGATGCACAAGATTGTAACTATTGTACTTAAGAGTTAGGACAATAAATAACGATATAGAAAGAAACTGAGAGGTGGTGCCACTCTTCTTGACAACAGCACCCCACTTCTGGTGATAAAATTTGATCAATGGCCCCCAATCGGCAGTGTATGACAGCCATGCTTCATGACAGAAGGGTCCATGCAGGGCAATCTAGCTAATGGGTGTATATTGGCTAGAAGGGTACCCACAGGTTCTATGTAGAAAAGCATACCCAAATCTTCCTCATTTTGTCATCAGGCATGACTTGTATCAAGATGTCTTGCTTATTGTGCAGTAGTTTTGGGCTTTAGTGTCCTGAAGGAAAATAGGAGAAAGATGTTAGTTTACTTGTTGCTTGAAGTGTGTTTGACACTTGTTGTAAGTGGGTGCATCAATAAGAGAGAGTTTCATGAGGGCATTTTGCATCGTAGCCCACATTTTATCTATTCTGTCAGTTGGCTTAGGAGGGTGCACTTTTCGCATAAAAGCATGTAGTGTGGCATTGAAAGATGTGGGGTGGGCAAGTTGGATCTTCTGGGTGCATAAAAAATGCAGAGTATAGTTGGCATTTGTGAGTATCGACTTACCTACTTAGGGCATGTAGAGTGCTGCACTTGTGGATCTAGTCTAGGGTTAGGGTTTTACCTTAATTGTGATTGACTCATTCTCTTCCTTCTAAAATGAAATAGAAGCACATCACTTCATAACATTATTAGCTTGTTGAATGAGAACTAGAGCAATGTGAGAAACGGTTGCAATATCTAGGGCTTGCTATTTGTTTGTTTTGCTTCATGAGCTTGAGAGAAGCTGTTGGCTTTGTATTGTAAGATTGGGAGAAGTTGATTTGTTGCTTGGATTTTGCATTTCCAGCTTGTAAGAAATTGATTTGTGGTAATGTAATCATCTTTCATGTGTAACAGAAAGAGATGTGTTTGTTTTGCCAAATTTGCATGCAAATAGCACAAGTGATTAGCTCAACTGGTTGTTGCCAATGTTGTTGGGCACATTACCTCTCAAAAATGCCCGTGCATTTTGAGTTTCTAGATGGTAAAACATTTCCAGCACACAAGGGAAATAAGAATCCAAGTGAGCATTATCCTTCAAGAAGAAAATCAATTGCATTTGAATCATTGTGGAGGGACATGGTCAATAAGCTGGAGTCTGGACACAGAATCAGTGTATGGTGCTTTTTTACCTCTTGATCAGATTGACAAATTGAAAGCTCTTCAATACTTGGAATCTCAAGAATTGCATGCACTTCCATCTAATCAAGTGGAAGAATAGAGGAATATTGTCATGCATACAAGTTGATGATCATCCTGTACTAACTGATTTCTGCAAAATTTTGGCTAGAAGCATGTTAACTAAACCAACGGAAGAAACATCTAAGGTCACAATTAAGGTCGTGGATCAAAGGGGGAGATAACTGGAGCATGTCTCTTTAAGAACATTTAATGGAATTCAGGGCTTAGGTCACCACTTGCAAACACTGAAATTGACAAGGTTACTCTACCTAAGCTTGTAGAGCATTTCAGTTACAGAATGAGATGTAGACAGCTTTGATAAAAAGCTTACCCTGGAGCTGCTCATGGTTGGACTGTAAACTACACCTATGGCTAATGAAAGTGCTGCAACAAAAGGTTTTCCGGAAAGACTGAGTGAGAACCCCCATGTAAACAAGCTTAGCTTGGGAATGCATGTGACACAGCGATGGTGAATACAGAAAGAAGGTTTGCTGCCAAAATACGTCTCTTTTAACAATGCAGCTACTTCCATGCTGAAGGGTTCTAGTGCTTATTGAAAATATGGGTCTACTTTATTGGTGTTTCAAGCAATATACCTGCTGTAATTCCAAAAATTCAGAACATTTTGCAATCTGGTCAAGAGAAGAAATTAATACTGTTTGGAGATCGTCCCTGGACCTAGTTTGGATCCTTCACACAGCAGCCAGCATACTCTAGACAGTTCATGGGTTACACCAGCAATAAAAGCATGTAGCAAAGAAGTTTTAAAGAGTAATCAAAGCCTATTTAAGGGAATACCTCACTTCTTAAAGTTGTTAAGGTGTGACTGTTGACTAGTGAAAGGAGCACTCCCATTTAGGAGGGATTTATTGCATATTTTGTGAACAGAAAAGGGTTAAAGGAAGAGGATATTAAGCAGTTACCTAGAAGAGTGTTCCCAGGAGAATAGTGGCGTAAAAAACGGTGCATTTTGACATGGTCAACAAGTGTATTTTAAGGCAGGCTATATAAAAGTTTCCTGAGTAATTTAAGGAGGATACCCACGCTTGAAGAGGTATCCGAGGCATATATAGCACATATACAAAGGGTGCAGTGTTCCATCCTAAGAGTTGTCCTATGCACATGCTTTGAGGTGCTTCTTGCACTGATGATTATGCTAGGTCCATGATTTGAGGGAGTTGGTTAACTTGGTCAAGGGGCATCCAACATGAAGGATATGTAAAGGAGCTGTCGCAGAAGTATTTAAGGACGAAAAGGTTATATCATATGAGGATCACCTTTAATGATATGGTTTCACTTGAGACATAGCAGATTCACCCCTTCATTGAAGCATCTTTGGTGGTCCCAAGTCTCGTATTAATATATTTCCAAAGAAAGAGGCCCGCCTTAGGAGGTTGTCCAGCTGAGAGAAGGTCAAACCAGGTTGCTTAACCAGACTTTTGGGAGGAATAGCCATTCCAAGAAGGAATGTTTTTTATCCTAGGAATGACACATGGCAAAATACCAATTCTTCCTGGAGGATGTTGTGAATCTAGAGTCCACTTTATTAGTATTTTATTATAAGAGGTTGATCTAGAGGCTGCTCACTTGTTTCTCATTGTTGGATTTGGGAGATTTGTGAAAATTCCTTGAACTGCAATAACTCGATACTATTCTCCTAACTTTAACAGTTTATTTGCCTTCTGTTAAATTATTAACAGCAAATAGCAAATAATTCACACTGCAATTCTTCACCAATAAAAAAATACACTGCAGAAATAAAATAGGAATTGAGTAATAGATGCACACAATAAAAAATTACACCATTGTTTTTGGACAATTGTCTCTAGAAAAACCCTGAAGGGAAAATCGGTGCAGCAGATTAGGGTTTTATTATTATGTAGCAATTTGAGAGAAATATTACAACTAGTTGCCTAATTGGCAAACCTCTGGCAATCTACTAGCAAAATAGTTTGGAGAGACCCTTGTCTCCCTCTACAACTGATCTAGCCTCTATCCCGGCAACTCGCACTCCTCTTGGGAT
This sequence comes from Pinus tabuliformis, assembly GCA_031772625.1. Classification (NCBI taxonomy): domain Eukaryota; kingdom Viridiplantae; phylum Streptophyta; class Pinopsida; order Pinales; family Pinaceae; genus Pinus; species Pinus tabuliformis. The sequence goes on from CM062807.1 coordinate 377,989,062, forward strand.
TTGCATTTCCTTCAGAAATGCACACTGCTGCCCAGAATAAATCTGCACAGCCCCAAAACTGTCTCTAATTGAGACGTTTTGCCTCCCTCTACCTCTGGAGGGAATTCGATTTGCTTTCGGGAAACTGATTTGGCACTTGGTAACTAAAACAAGTCTCTTTTGGCGGCTCGCATTGGGGTTTCTGGCTATTCGCACTAGCTGTAGCAGCTCTCTTTGCAGATTATTCAACCCCCCTTCTCTTGTCTCTTCGACACTAGAAAATCACAGGGAATCTCTCTGGAATCTTGCTACTCCCTTTCTCCAATGCTCTTCCCTGGCTCGAACTATGCCCTCACTAAATACTGCATACTAGGGAATTCGAACTACCTTGCTCACCAATTGTAGAATGTCTCTTCTCCAAGCCCCTTTGACTTGCTCTTATAATCTCTTGCTAGAGCATCAACGACCAAGATCTAATCATGATCGATGGCTCAAATCATCTTAGACTCCGTCAAATCACTTTTCCGGAAGTCTCTAGAGCAAAATCGATTTTCTCAATTAATACCCATTAATTAATCAATTTTCCTAAGTTAGACTTAGGAACTTTTTAATTATTGATCAATTAATTTAATTGAGAGGTTTCTAAGTGTTTTCTCTTGAAACCTTTTATGGGTTTTGGAGTCCTTGTGTTCCTTAGCCTCTCTGACACCTTAGAGACTAGAACACCTATCTGATGCTACCATATCCATCAAAAACTAACAAAATTCCCCTTAGGAGCCTAGTTGAAAATCTTATAAAGGAATATGAAAGCCAAGGGTTTTTCTTAATGTGAAGTGTTATGTGCCAGATATACCTAGCAAAGATAGGAAGAAGAACATCAAAGTTGGGCAAGGCAACAGTCAAATTTTCAAGTCCATAAGTCATACAAGGCAATTTTGCCCCTTCTTCTTCTCTCTTATTTCTCTATGCAATTTTTGTGCCTTACGGGGGAATTGTAAAAACTGTCACTAGCATGATAAACTTATATAAAATGCTTAGCCCCTTGGGACCTAGTTACTAAGGAAGTTGCTTTAGAGTTTTTTTTTCACTTAATTAATCTTTTTTGCTTTTTAGCAATAAATAATTAATTGAGTTTTTTCACTCACACCCTCCAAAGCTAGAGTATGTCTTAATAACTAGGCTTTGCATGTGTTTTATAAGTCTAGAGTCAATGTATAATACCATACTAGACATTATCTTGAGTCTCGTAGAATTGTATTAGGTTTTTGTAGGATTTTTTAATAAGTAAAAAATTCCCGCAATACAGTCCCACTAAGTGTGTATAGGGTTGGTGTTAATTTTGGCAGCTCAAGGACAAATTCCCTCCTTTGGACAATCTTCCTCGTCAAGGAAGACCCCTACTAGCCCTTGGAAGAATTTAATTTGCTTAAGGAAAAACATATTTCAATATGGAAACCCCCATGTGCACAAAAAGGACAGGTCGACCCAAGAGTGAAATTGGACACCTTTGGATGGTTGTAAATACAAGTCAAGTGAGTCTCATTTGGAGATCAATCAATCATTCTTCTTTAGCTGTTTTGGCTCGCAGAAGTGTGAGGTTGGTTCATGGAAGTTGGTTCGCACAGGTCCGAAATTGCAAGGTTTGAAGCTCGCACGTATGATTAGGGTTTTTGGTTCTAAATCACAGGGATGCTTCAGGATATTTTTGGTTGCAACCACAGGCATGCAAGCCTATGAGTGCAGTTGGAACCTAGGGTTTCATTTTTCAGTTGATAGCAAATTCTGACAGTTGATGACAGTTGATCGCAGGCTTCTGAATCAGGGTTTTGATTATTAGCATTGTTGGGTTCATCTCTTGGATGTTGTTTAGTTGATTTTGTTGGATAGTTTTGTGGTTGAAGATATGGATCATTGTATTCTTTCTTTGCTGAAACATTCAATGACAATCTAATAAGAAGAAGAATTTGAAAGGGCTTTCCCCATTGTGGGGTTTTGCCCTAGTCTCCGACCAATCTTGGTGTCTCTATGTATGAATGCTTTTCTTCTATTGTTCCTTTCTATATTGCTATATTGATGATGATATTGTTCTTTCTATATAGTTGCATATGTTGTTGAATAATGTTATAATGTTGTGGGGTGAATTCAGTGTGTAAATGATGAAATGCAATTATCTAAAACAAAGAACAATATAGACCTAAGAAAAACTAACAGTTGGTAATAGGAGACAACTCAGCTCCTCCAATTGGTCGCCATCTCCTTGTCCAACTACCTGCTCTCAACTACTTTTTCAATAAGCAACCTCCTGCCAACTATATAGGATAAATCAAACCATTAGAGTGGACATCTACAAATTTTACCTCTAGGTTATTTCAACCACACATTCACTTAGGCTCAAAGATGGTTTTCTATTTGGAGCACTTCTTATAGTTGTGTGACATTATCTTATCCATCCCCTTTACATATGTTCACACTAGATGCAATCACTCAATATCCCTTTTGGATAGTTTCAGGTGGGCTCCTACAAACTCCAAATAGAAACCCACCATCATATCCAATGGCCAAACAAGATTTCCTAAATCTGTCACAAAAGCTTGAGATGGACATGTATCTCATCTTTAAATGCCCCTTCTATTACGCAATCAAAGATCATTACTACTACCTATACCATGAATTGAGTTCTCTCTCCAACTTCGTCTGACATCACAATAAAAATTGCCTTGCTCTCCTAGTGAGAAAAATAATCAATCAAAGACCTCAGTTTTGCTTGCCCCGCTCCATTTGGAGACCACTAAGATGATCACCTCATATTTCCAAGTTGCCCCATTCAATCAGGACTTAGGAGCAATAAGTGACCACCTAAATGTCAAGAAACCTCAAACCACAAATTAGTGAGACCTCAATCGCCTCCCAAGTGGCCAACTGACGTCTTCAAGCCCTACGAGGAGTTGTCCTAACAGACGACATACCATGCAGTGTGCACCACCAAACTTGACAGATGGACCAACTCTAGAAGGATCTGAAGCAGTGTTGCACGAAGCGCCCCCCCCCACGGTTCCAAGCCCCGAAGCGCGTCCCGTATAGAAGCGCCTAGGAAGCTTGGCCGGAAGCGCCGCTTCGGCTTTTTTAGCCGCTTCCTGGAAATTTGGAAGCGCTGTACGGAAGCGCCGCTTCCGAAGCGCCGAAGCGCGCTTCGTACGGCGCTTCGGGCGTCAGAAGCGTGGCGCTTCGGAGGAGGAAGCGTGGAGCTTCGAAGGAGGAAGTGTACACTTCCAGAAAAGCTTCCGGAAAAGCGTTTAGAAAATCGTTTTTTTTTCAAATATTTTTTTTAATTTTAGGTGAGTTTGCTTTTGGGGGTGGGTCCACCTTGGATTAGGGTGACGAATGAAGGCAAAAAAAATATAAATATAGCAGATGCTCCCTCATGGTAATGTTAAATTCTTAAAGTAAAAGTGACATTCTCCTTTATTTTTCATTTTCATCCTTTTACTTAAATTTTTAACATTACCATGAAATGACTCAGGATGTTTGAGAGTGGTTCTAGCCTCATTGGACTTCATATGGAGAAAACAGAATTTCATATCCTATTCAAAATTCAGCAGACTTAACAGTTTTCAGGAATTCAGGATCAATGGGATTGTGGCATTTCATTAGATTATATCAAGTATGAAGGTATGCGATTAGCATTTAATCAAGAGCACCAAGCCCTATATGTACCCTAGTGTTGGTGGTGTTAATTGTTGAATTCCTTTGTCATGCGGCACGCCCTTAGCAAAAAATTACCTTTCAATCAAGTCAAAATCATCGATCAAACATGTTAAGTTTTTTTTTCCATATTTTAAGTCTTGAATTAGGTAGTTTAATCAAAATTGGGCAATGTTGACTAATATCCATAGACAATCAAGGTAGAGGCAAAGGCTAGACAAGAGGAGAAGAATCTATATTCTAGATCATTAATGTACAATGGATGTTATATCTATCTTGATTTATGCAAAAATATGCATGTTTTCATGTCTTCTACAATTAATTTGGTATTTGGGATGTTTGTTTTGAGTATAAATGCAAAAAAATATAAATATATATATATATAGCAGACGCTTCCGCGGACGCTTCGCTTCTTAGATTTTTGGAAAATAACGCTTCGGCGTCCCCGCTTCCAAAAAACGCTTCCGCTTCGTGCAACATTGATCTGAAGTAGGTTGCCTTATTCCCACCAAACTGCCTCCCAAGATTCAGCCAACAAGTCGAGGGTCTATCTGGAGTTTCTTTCCTTAAACATGGGATGGTAGGAAAGTGTGGCGACCTCACTATTATGCACCCCCTAGGATCATACACTGGGGTCCCCTCAACCCTGGTCAACTCTCGGAAGACATCATCCACCATTGCATCAGTCTTTTCACAACGATCAATGACTCCAGCAACCAGCCTATACCTCAATTTCCCTCACCCTCAACCATCAAGACTAGCAAGCCCTAACATACTCTTTCTCTCTCTCTCAATCAACGCCAGAATCTCCAATCTCAAGCCTCTCTATTGTATTGCTTCACTTATACTTACACTGCTAGGGTATAGCTTAGTTATGCATTTTTTTTTACGGTCTTTTGTTGCTTTCAGCCTTTCAGCATTGATATAGAAGTTGCTTTCGCACCCCCTCATTGTTCACACTGGATATACATCCTAGTCCTATTGACCTGCTTTCGTGGTTATATGTCGCACATTATCTTATCTAAAGGCATAGGTAGAAGTTGAAGCCATTCTATCCATGGGCTATCATGGGAGCAGTTAGGATTTTTAGAGAGCGTCATGGTTGATAGGGGTGGAGCCTGGAAGCGAAAATCCCCAGTTGCCAATGCTAAGCAATAAAATGTTATGCCATATTTGCCATAAATGGTAGTTAAGAATCTACAATTGCCACGTATGTCAGACGAATTGGGGCAACGAAATATAAAATTGAAACTTCCATATCTAATGCTTATACAGTTAATGGATATTAATTTTAAGGAATTTGATGTGAAATCCTAACTGAATTACAAGTTGGTGCAAACATATGTGCTGTGTATACTGTCTGCATTCCTAGCAAGTAATTTTGTGCAACTAATTCAGGCAGTTCGTTACTCAAAGACTCTGAAGCACCTAGGAGTTTGCCTGCGATGAATGAAATGGAGAGCAACGAAGAAAAAAACACGAACCTTAGTAGGATTGTACCTTGTTCTATCCACAAATAATCAGGAGTTCTGCCCCAAAACACGTAATGGTCTTTCAGCTCCTCATTCCTATAATCTTGCATGGACGAGAAATTTCACTCGCATTTTACACTTATCTACTTGAACACACGTGAGAGGGAGGAAGCAAAGGTATTAAGCGGTCAAAATGATAACAATGTGACGATATTATAGTAAAGTTTGATGGGACTTTACAAATGTAAATTCTATTATACCAATTATATATTCTTAGAAAATGTGAAATAAAAAACTAATCATGGATGTTAATACTAAAGACGGAGAACAATGCGAATGTATTAAGGAAAAGTTTGACGGTATCAGCAATGTGACGATATTAAGGTAAAGTTGGATGGAATTTTACAGTGTAAATTTTGTTATAATGTTTGTCATAGGAATTTATTATATCACTTATATTTATAAGGTTTGTTATAGGAATTTATTATATCAATTATATTTTTAAAGAAAATGTGAAATTATTTAGTGTGAACTTAAAAAATTAATATGGATCTTAATAAAAAAATTAATCTTGTGATTTTTAATTAATTTCAAATAATACTATAAAGATTATGCATTCAATGTTACATACTTGGATAATTGTGACATATGTCTCCACATTTAATATTCCCCAAGATAATTGTGACATATGTCTTTACATTTAATATTCCCCAAGAGGTTATGGCATTAGCATTAGGGTTTACACTTTTAATAGTGACACAATGTTAGGGAGCCATAATCTATGTAAAAGAGCAATTTTACTTTATTCTAAGGTGTAAAAGGTTGGTAACACAGGTGACGTTAGATACTAGTAACTTACCAGCAAATAACTTACGAGGTTATCTTTAGCCTTGTGGACGTTAAAATAATTTCTTTCTTTTTTCTTTCTACATTTGGAAGAGCATTGTTGAAAAGGAGTTTTAAGCTCTATCTCATGTGAATTTCAAAGTTTGTTCTGCTCTCTTGTCTATGCTTATTGGGTGTGTGCCAAGAGAAGTGTGGCATAGGTTGCATAAGTTTCTCCTCACTTTGTGGTCGAGGCTCGAGTCTATCTAGAATTATTGGTTCCTGTCTAGGGTGTTGGTATATTTGTTAGTATTTTTGGGGCCGCTAGGTTGGAATTTTTGTTTGAGGGGTCTTCTCACTTCTACACGGGAACTAGACATGTTTTTAGTTTCTCTCCTTTCTCGGATGACAATCTTCTTTGTCTCGGAGCTTTTTCAAATTGTTGTCCTTTTCCTCTATGCACTTTACATATTGTATCTCATCACTGTTGAACATTTGTGGGTATATCATCAAAGGACCAATGTCCTTTTGGATAGACCGTATTAAGTTTGTTTTCTCTGGCTCTGACACTGAACCTGGTGCATGCCTGGAAATGACGAGTTTCTCCCTACTGTGAATGAAGTGGATCACCTCCTTCAATATTTCTAGATCATACAAAGATATTGGTTTTCGATGTTGTCATAGATGGTGGAAATGTTTGGGATGTTGATGTTGTTACTGTTGTGAGGGTTGGCTGTTTTTTTTATCCATCGGAAGGTTGGATTTACAGTTCTCTGGTTGTGGCTTCCATTGTTCTGGGGTGGTGGAACTTTCTCCGGTGATTGCTCTAAGATTTTGCCTTTTTCTGACATCGTTTTTTATTTTATTTTCTAACTATCAGTTCACTGGGTATGTAGATTGGACATATGTCTTTATTACATTCTCTTGGTCGGTTGGCATACTTACTCCTTTCGAGGTAGACTATTATGTGTTATTGATTTGGCCTTATGCAGGAATGTAACAAAATATAGATATAAACAAAAACACAGAGATGCAGTAGGAATAAAACTTCATTTCATTAATATCGAAGAACTGGAATATGCTTACATAAAGAATGGAAATAAACTAGCTTGGGCGATGGTAGTTTATCTCTGAGAATAGATGTGGCGGCTACATGCCTCTGAACTGTGTTACAATGAGGCTCGAAGGCCTATTTATTATTAAGAAATAATGGAAAACCCTAAACATCCAAAAACCTAACCCTAGGAGATGAAGCGCAAAAACTATGGGCCTCGTTTGGGTAAATTGGTGCATCAACTTCCCGAGGTCGTAACTTTGGCATACGATCTTTGTTTGACGCGCACAATACCTCGTTAGAAAGATATATCTGAGGAATACCATTTTCGAATGCAAACATCAACCAAAGGCCCTTAGTTGCTTAGTTTTCCCCAAAAAAGGGTTGCTTTGGGCCTCAAAATGGCTCTGGAAGTTCATGACCCAAAAAAATTGCCAAAAATAGTAAATTGTGCTACAATTAAGGAAACTGGAAAATTGAAAGAAACAGTGGTGGGGGTCCAAGTGGAATAGGCAGGTGGCCTCCAATATCCACCTAGATCAGTCCCCCCCCCTTAGGAAGTAATGGTCCCCATTGTGTTGAGTGCCTCCATGAGATGGGGAAACTTCTTTTGAACTTGGTCCTTGGTGATCTGCTTGCCTTGGTGCAAGAGTTGGTCAGCTTTGACAACCTGATATAGTTGGATCTTCTATTTGCGAGTGCTCTTGATCTGTGTGTCCATGATCCGATCAGTTGTGGCATGTTCCATGCAGTCTGGGTTTAGCTTTGTTGGTGTGAGTTGTTCTGCAATGTCTAATGTGTCCAGTAATGTTAGAAAGTATGGTCGAAGGAGGTCCACATTGAACACTGGGTGCACGGCAAGGAATGGTGGAATGTTGAGCTCAAAAGAATTGTCTCCCATAGCCTTGGTAATGGTGTAAGGCCCATATCAGAGTGGTATGAGCTTCCAATGGGCTCCGATAAGGCATTCTTTCTGCAAATGAAACCAAACTTTGTCGCCCACCTGAAACTTATGTGGCACTCGATGTTGATCATGTCGCTTCTTGTACTTGGCATTTGACTTCTCCAAGATGTCATGAACCTGCTAGCGGATGTGTGGATGCGTTTAATAAATCCAATTTCTTTATCAACCTCGGACAATACATGTGTGGATTTTGTCTCTGTAGTCGCATGAGGCATGGCAACATCAATCAGACATAATGGTTGAAATCCTAGGCCCACTTGAAAGGGACTACGACCAGTCGAGTTATGGAGAGCTATGTTATAACTGTGTTTCACATAGGGAAGATTATCATCCCAAGTTCGTGGATGCTTGGAGTTGTACATGTGGGGTATGTGTATTATCATCCTATTGACGACCTCTGTCTGGTCATCAGTGTGGGGATGGAATGCAATCGACTTTGTGAGCTTGGTGTCCATCAGTGTCCAGAGGCTTTCCAGAATGTGCTCAGGAACCTGTTATCCTGATCTAATATAATGGTCTACAGGATCCCAAAATGTACCTGCACTCGTTCAAAGAAGAGTTTGGCAGTGTCCTCTGTTGTGATACTCTTCTTGTAGGCCGCCAATATAGCCATCTTAGAAAATTTGTCCACGGCTACAAATACACAACCATTACCATGCTTGGTAGAAGGGAGGCCAGATATATAGTCCATGGAGATGGATTCCCAAGGCTGGCTGGGAGTAGGCAGAGGAGTGTACAGACCTTGCTTCTTGATGGTTGGCTTGGCGATGGTGCAGGCACTGCAGGATTTGATATATTTCCCAATATCTTGTCGAAGTTTTGGCCAATAAAAGTACTTTTGTAGTACAGCCATAGTTTTCTCCACACCAAAGTGTCCTGCAACCTGACCGGTAGTGCGCCTCCCAAATCAGCTTAGCCGGCTCGTTTGAAGGAACACAAAGGTGGTCCAAGTAGCATAATAATGCGTCCTGGAGGTGGAAATCATGAACTTGCTTGCCATCTACTAGCATCTGGTATGTGGAGGTGAACTCTGGATCATTTTTGTATAGTTGCGGCCATCCAGAGGTCTCGTGGCCACAAGAGTTGAGAACAATAGTCAGTGCTGCAACTGGGGGTCGGTTGAGGCAGTCTACAACATGATTGGTGCTGCCCTTTTTGTATTTAATGTTCAAGTGGAATTGTTGCAGATATGTAGACCACTTCTGATGGCAATCATTCTGCAACTTCCCTTATGTTTGTATAAACTGAAGAGGTTGGTGATCGGTGTGGATGACCATCTCCTTCCCTGTAATTTAATGCTTCCATTGACAACAAGCCTACACGATAGGTGGGGTACTTCTGAATTATATTGGAAAGTATCTCACTATGATAGGCCACTAGATGCTCGTGTTGTTTGAGAACTGCACCAATAGCATAGTCGGAGGCATTTATCTCAATTTCAAATGTTGTTGCAAGCCTGGAAATGTGAGTACCGGTGCAGAGCAGAGGTGGTAATTCAACTCAACGAATGCATTACATTGGGACTCGGACCAGGAAAACTTTTTTTCGCTCCGCCCTTGGTAATCTGACTCAAAGGCCAAGTGATGTGGGAGAATCCCAACACGAACCTTTGATAAAAAAATTGCAAGGCCCAAAAAGTTACGAAGCTCTATTAGAGTGGTCAGGGCTGGCCAATCCCGAATGACTTGGATCTAAGTCGGAACCACATGCACGCTATGCTCATGCCAAAGGTGCATTTCTCCAAGTTGGCATAGTTTGTGTTGTCGAAGGGTTTGAAGGACCCGCCGAATGTGTTGCAAGTGTTCTTCCCAACTCTTGTTGAAGATGAGGATGTTGTCCAGATAAACAACCATGAATGAGTTGGTGAAGGGTTGCAAGATGTCATCCATTAGCCTCATAAAAGTAGCAGGGGCATTTGTCAACTCAAAGGGAATAACCAACCATTCAAAAAGGCCTTCCTTGGATTTGAAGGTAGTCTTCCATACATCTGTGGGCTCTATTGGAACCTGGTGATAGCCAGACTTCAGATCGATCTTGCTAAAATACTTGGCCCCCTTGAGTTGGTCCAGAAGGTCATCAATCTGTGGGATTGGATACCTGTTCCTGACAATGATTTTGTTTAGTGCCTGATAATCAATGCAGAGCCTCTAGGTCCCATCCTTCTTTTATACAAGTACAATCAGGCTCCCACAAGGCGAGGAACTTGGTTGGATGTGCCCTTTTTGTAGCAACTCTTGGATTTTCCACTTGATCTCTTCATTTTCTAGAATGGAGCGGTGATATATCAGCCCATTGGGTAGAGGTGCCCTAGGAGTCAGAGCAATCAAATGCTTGAATTGACAGTGCAAGGGTACCCCTGTGGGTGAGGAGAAGATGTCCTTGTATTCTTCCACGACTGTATCCACCTGCTTTTGCTGCATGGAGGAACCCTTCCCAGGGGCCATGGATGTGGCTACGATCTTCCCCTTACTTTGAGAGTGAATAAAAAAGAAAACAAATTTCCCGGTCTGGGATATGACATTACTGCATTCCTTAGCAGAGATCAAAGAGATGGGAGTAGGTGGGGCTACCTCCGGTGTCCTGTGTAACTTATTACCCAAATAAATAATAATAGTGTGATGCCTCGACTCATATACAGCATGACACTTCGACAAGTATGGTTGGCCTAATCATACATCATAAACTTCAAGAGGAGCAACATCACATAATACCTCATCCGTGAAGGGCTTGATGTTGTATGGAAGGCGACATTGTTGGTTGACGGAAAGATCTCGTCCTTGGTGAAGCCACCTGATGGCGTACGGCTGCGAGTTTGGTGTGGTCAGTAGGCCTAACTACTTCATGACCTCTTCTGAAATGAGGTTATGCTGTCTCTCGTTGTCGATAATGAATTGCAGCGGCGAACCCTTCACCCACATTTGTGAGTGGAAGAGATGCTCCCCCTCCTCTGGATTTTCGGGCTCAATATTATAGATATTGGTGGTGGCAACAATAGTGTTGGGCTCTACATCAGTAAGCTTTTTCCCTTTGTCATTCCCCTTGTCGGGGTCTGACTCAAAGTTGGAACATGCATCTGATTTTGAAGCCTTCAACTCGACCACTAGTGACTACTTGGCTTGACACTCACTTGCGTTGTAAGTGGGGCTCTTATGGAACTCACACCACTTCCCTATGTGCTTCTTTATCTTTGTGGTGTTTTTCTTTTCTTGCGTCTTCGACGGTTTGTCCTAGGTCACCCCGCCTTAACTTTGTCCTTTGTTCTACGGTTTGGGGGTGCCTTTCCCTTGCTTCAGATTCACAAATCTAAAGTATCACTTCTTCACTTCTGCTTGATCTTGACAGTGTATTGATAGGCAGCACAAAGCGAGGATATTTCTAGGAACTCCATCTCGTCTTGGATGTATTTGTGTAGACAACTGCGGTACTTGAGTACCAGATGTCACTCAAAATCCTTGATACCCAACTTCGTGCTAAGGGTATGAAAATTATTTGTGAACTCCAGAACGTCTTGGTCCCTTCCCTGTCGTAGTGTGGTCCACTTTATTTACTTATCTTCATAGCTCCCGATAGGGTAATACTACTTGATGACGTCTCAGACAGAGTTCCAAGTGGGTGCGGCTGAAAATAGTGAGGGTTCCCCCCATCCTTATGCTCACAGTAGGTTTCCCACCAGTCTTGGACATGGGGGGCGACTTTGAGGAGTTCAAAATTAATATTTTTCCTACTCAAAAATTGATGAATCGAAAGATACCCTTCCAATAGATTTAACTATCTATCTATGGCATCTGCATCTATCTGGCCTTCAAATATGGGAATTTCAAAGTTGACTTGTACCTTGAAGGGAGTGGTGCCTCCAGAGTGGTTTTCAAATGAAGCTATGTCGCATGTGGGCATTCGCCGAAGGATCTGGTCAAAGTTACCCATCATTGCGTTCCTTTGTCGCTCGAGGGATTCTTCGAGCAATATTTTGAAGGGATCTCCTACTCCATCGTCTTTCTTTTCTTCCGCCATGGGAGGTCGTCGGGGTTTGCAAGGTTGGTCTTGCAAAGGTTCAACCAGTTTAAGCCCTAACTCCTTATACCGTGACCTTGTTGGGGACATGCAAAGAAAAACAGAAAAAGAGCAGACCGCTCTAATACCACTGATCCAGACTTATGCAAGAACGCGACAAAATATAGAGATAAACATAAACACAAAGATGCAACATGAATAAAACTTTATTTCATTAATATCAAAGCACTGAAATATGTTTACATACATAATGGAAATAAACTAGCTTGGGAAATGGTAGCTTATCTCTGAGAAGAGATGTGGCGACTACATGCCTCTGAAATGTGTTACAATAAGGCTCGAAGGCCTATTTATTATTGAGAAACAATGGAAAACCCTAAACATCAAAAAACCTAACCCTAGGAGATGAAGCACAAAAATCATGGGCCCTGTTTGGGTAAATTGGTACATCAACTTCCCAGTGTCATAACTTTGGCATATGGTCTTCATTTGAAGCACACAATACCTCGTTAGAAATATCTATTTGAGGAATACAACTTTGGAATGCAAACATCAAGTAAAGATTCATGTTTGCCAGGTTTTCCCAAAAAACATCGTTTAGGGCCTCAAAATGACTCCAGAAGTTCAGGACCCAAAAAACTACCAACAATAGTAAATTGTGCTACAATTAAGGAAACTGAAAAACTGAAAGAGGTAGTGGTGGGGGTCCAAGTGGAATAGGTGGGTGACCACTAACATCCACCTGGATCAGTTATGATCTGGGATCTAGGTAGGTGGGAACTCTGCACATTTTGAGCTCTTGATAGATGTGCTGACATTTCTTTTACATAAGATCTCTCCCCTGTGCTCTGACGCTTACATTAATTTTTCCAAATTGGGAAACTGGATGTGGCAGCGTGGTTGGATTCTCTGTGGGACTCTCCTCGAGGATCTTGGTGTGACATTTACATTTACTCCCATTTACTTATATACCTCGGGTTACATGCATTGCTGATGATTATTGCCATGTTTTGGGACTGTCAGTGGGTTGTTACTTTGTTGATCTGTACAGGGTATGTATTCCTTTTTATCTCATTATTGTTGATCTAGATGTTTCCTATCCAAGTTGGTGGTTCGGGCCATGGATTGTCCTGATCTTTTTAAAACGAATGTCTTATATCACGAAGCTTTCATTTGAGCTACTTTGGATGTCGAACTGGCACACAAAAAAGCTCGTTAGGTGGCGGGACACTTGGATCCTTTGGCTCCCTTGCATAATTCTTCGTTTAACAATCCCCCATCTCGTGTCTGAAATGCAAATGAACAAGTACATTTTTTGCATATTACTTCCACGTGACCGCATGCGAAGAAGAAGAATCGAGGAAAAACTATAGGGGAGGTCACGTAGACGAAACTCTTGAGCATATTACCAGCCTGCAAAAATGTGCACTTGTGGGTCGATGAGTTTTCTCGGATTTACAGGAACATGAGATGTGTGACTGGGCTTCATCACAGTGGAAGATTTTATTAGGATATACTCCTACAGTCAGTAGACTTATGAACTCCTGGTATAGCTTCCACTTTTTACACTAGGAGGATTTGGAGAAAATTCTCAAGACTCCCTCGGTGTGAGGGCGAATTTTTCTTTTGCTACACAGATGGTATATTGGGTTCAATCCCCTTAGAGACACACCAAATAACAATATGATATGGGTAAATCTCCCTGGTTTTCTCAATGAATTTTGGACCAGACAGGTACCGAAGGACATCAAAGATGCCATTGGTTGTTGCATATATGTTGACCCATGATGCCTGAGTGCGAGGGATAAAAGGGTGGCTTGTATTTTGGTCGAACTTAGTTTATCTGGGGGACTTCCGGTCCACGTCGACTTGGGATGGGAGCAGATCCACATTCACCAAAGGTTGGATACTTGGGAATCCCCTTTTGTTGCCTTTTATGCCATCACACTGGACATCTCATGGCTCGTTGTCCACGGAAACACTACATGGTGGATGGAGATGGTGGACGCGGGAGAGGTCGTCGAAAGCCACACCCCAGTCACAACAATGCACTGGTTGGAATGAGCATGGGTAATGTATTTGCCCCATTGTCTTCTCATATTAATTTGGATTGTCAGTACTCATCAAACTCTTTCTCCTCCCTCTCCTCCCATGCATATTTCCCCTCTCCCGAGGATGATCGGACCCTTATTGCGGAACTTATGAAGGTATCCTCCCAGCCCTACCCTTCTTTGTCCCCTCTTTCCCAGAACTCTTCCCCCACCCATGTATCCCCCCCAAATTATTGACAGATAGTGCACATCTAATGATCCCCATGTGCTTTATGTACTTATTGAAAGTCCCCTACAATTGGTTCACCCCTTGTAGGCTTCCCCTTGAGGGCCTCAACCTTCTTCTTCCCACCTCCCTTCGAATGACCACGCTCTGTTTTCTTCCCCTCATAACTCTATTGGAAGTGACATTGAATTTCTTCTTGTTAACCCTGTCGTGGATTTGGCGTCCCTCTCTATCCATTGTGGAACAGAACCCCTAGCGCCCATCCATTAGCCCTAAATATGCCCTCAATATCACTATCTATCGTAAGGGGGCAAGGGTAGCTTCCATTTTAGAGGTCGTTCGAAGATGAAATCCTTCCCCTTCTAGGAGTCCTCTGATCTTCACGATATTCCCATCCATACTACATATGATCCTCGGGCCCTTAGAGCAGACGAGATCGCGCCTCAGGCTCCATGATGATGTGCCTATCCTTAAACTTATGGGGTCTGAGGGATTCCTATAAGTTTCTCTCCCTCAAAAAACTATTTTTCTCAGTTCATCCTTGTATCATTCTATTACAAGAAATGATGACGGTTTCTGATAAAGTCTTCGAATATTTTCGACGTCTGTTCCCAGAATGGTATACGGTGGTGGTTGACTCTCAAGGTCTTTCTGGTGGGACGAATGCACTTTGGGATCCCCGATGGGAATCGTTGAGTGCTTTTAAATGTTTTGCCAACATTTTCCTAATTGGGCACTTCGTGGTTAGGCAGAACAAATCCATTTTCTAAATCTATATGCTTCATATAGGGACAGAGCAACTTTCTGGGATTGACTAGAGCCTAGTGACATATTAAAGGTTGGTTCTTTAATCATAGCTATAGATTTCAATGCCACCCTTTCTATGGAAGAATGTTGGGGTATACATTGGAGGAGGGACCCTCTGACGGATAGGCTACAACAACTATTTTTTTCAAATAATTTGATGGACATCATGCCCAACCCGTTGTCTCTCACATGGCATAATGGCAGATCTACGGAATTTCACATTGGAAAAAGGCTGGATTGTTTTTTGGTGCATGAAAATTTGCTAAAATGCTTGGGGAACCTCCACACTTTGGTACAACAAACCTATATATCTAACCATCTCCCCATCATATTACAATGGTGGTCTGAGTCAGTTCAACTGGGAATTCCTTTTAAATTTAACCAGGTATGGTTGGAGGATGAGGAGTTCAATGATTTTACCAAAACCTCTTATAATTCTGTGGTTTCAATGCCTGATACATCAGCTATGCATATCATCCTAAATAACTACAGTCCTTAAAAAGTAAGGTATGCATCTGGGAGCATTAGAAGAAAAAATCAATGTACATGGATTTACAACATATAATGGTGGAGATGGAATGCCTCGGAAGAATCATGGAAAGAGGTCCTTCCCATCACTTATTGAAAAGATAAAGGAGATGGAGGGGAACAAAAGGAAGATTCTACACATACAGGAGGTCACATGGCATTTGAAAAGATGGGCATTATGGCTAAAAGAAGGGACCGAAACACAAAAAAATTCCACAGGTATGCAATTCATAGAATAAATCTAAACACTATCTGGCACATTGGATGGGAAAATGATACTCAGGTGCACACTACAACATATATTCAAAGGTAATTTGTTTCATATTTTAAATCTTTCTACAGTGCTCTTAATGGAACTCATATAGAAGATCAAATGTGGGGATCAAATAGTTATCCTACCATATTTGATGAGGCAAAAAATCAGCATATTTATAGGCGTATTGAAATGGATGAATTACATAGGGTCCTCAAATATTTTGCAAATGATAAGTGTCCTGGATCGAATGGTTGGATCGTTGATTTTTTTCTTCACTTCTTTAACCTCATGGGGATGGAAATTCTGAATATGGTTGAATCATCTAGGATTAATGGTAATATTTTTGGGGCCATTAATTCCACTTTCATTTCTCTCATTCCAAAGAAATATGAGCCGGACACCTTTATGGATTTTAGACCCATCTCTTTGTGTAACGTCACCTACAAAGTGATATCTAAGATTATTTCAGAACGCCTAAAGTCGACCCTCTATACCTTCATCTCCAAGGAACAATATGGCTTTATGCACAATCAATTGATACATGATGTCGTGGCCACGGCCCAAGAAAGCCTTCACTTCATCCACACAAAGAAAATGGAGGTGATTGTTATGAAGGTGGACCTGCAGAAAGCTTATGACTACATGGATTGGACCTTTCTGCATCTCATTCTGTCTACGATCAGACTGGAGATGTATAACATTGAATGGATCATGGCATGTGTGACCTCGGTACAATTTGCAGTACTCATCAATGGTTATCCCTCTAATATTTTTGGTGCTAGTAGGGGTTTACGATCGGGTTTCTCTCTGTCGCCCCTTTATTTATTCTTGTTATGGATGGACTCAATCATAAAATCCGAGAGGCAAGGTCTGTGGATATTTTCTGTGGCATTAAAATGGAAGGGATGACGAAGTTACCCATAACTTCTTTGTTGACAACATCCTTACATTTGGGATAGTATCCAGAGCTCAGTGACAAGCTCTACATCATATATTCCAGAGATTTGGAGAGGCATTGATTTTGTAGGTAAATGAAAGAAAATCACTTATGCTATATGTAGGTGGAGACCAAGAAGGTATTTATTTTATTGATGGTATTTTTGGAGTGGCTACACAACCCATGTGTGAGGGCCTTACTTATTTGGGTTTCAGGATCAAGATCAACAACTACATGATTGTTGATTGGTTATGGATTATTGATAAATTTTGCATGAAATTATTTGGCTGGTCACATAGATGCCTTTCTATGGGAGGAAGGGTCACTCTTGCACAGTCTATCCTCCAACATATTTTGGTATACTAGGCTCACTTATTATGTCTTCCCACAACAATCATTTCCAGAATCTGCAGCATTATAGCTCACTTCATATGGGAGGGCACTATGGAGGAATGTAAATTCCAATTGATTAAATGGGTGAAGATCTCAATCCAAAAACTATATGGAGGTTGGAGGATATTAGACGTGAAAATATTTGGATGGGCACTATTGATCAAGTCTTTATGGCGTGCTTTATTTTGTGAGGGCTCTTGGAGGGATATCATTTAGGCTAAGTACATTGGACACCGAGAAGTTGTGGATTGGATCAAGGATGGCCACATTGGTAAATGTTTTGGCTCTAGTATCTGGATGATCTCATGTAAGATTAAATATTGGTTCCTCAAGCGCATCCACTAGTCTTTGGCATAGGTATTAGTATTATCATTGGTCGAGACAAAATTATGGGGGTCGATTCAGAAAATTATCTCTTTGAAGGTATCATCGATAGACTCCATACACGGGGATTAATCTACATGGCACAAGTCATTCAATCCTGGCATGGAATATTCCTTGTTTGGAAGAAGGTGATAGACCTTGGATTGATGGGACAACATGCAATAAGCTGCGAAAACTATATCACATAACTCAACAGATCGGGACTATGTAAGATAGAGGAGGGCAACCATATATCATGGGATGGAATTTTCCACAAAGGTTCTGTTGTGGTAGCTGATACTTACCAATACATAATATGCTCTAGACTATCACTACAAAACAAGAGTTGGTTTTGGAAGTTTTGGAAATTGTAGGTCCCTATCAAGATCATCATTTATTCTTGGTTGGTCTGGCAAGACAAAATGCTGATATGGAAA